>JAHHUM010001600.1:0-156740 GCA_036173005.1 Crenichthys baileyi | reverse complement strand
CATTAATGTTTTTTAGAATAATTTAAAACACTGAATTTTATCCGGGTGCTTCAAGCTATCCTTCCCAAGCTGACAGTTTATTCTCATCTTAAATAGAAGAAACAAAAATAATCCTAGGTTTCTCTTTAGTACATTTACTAAACTTACACAGGTCATAGCTCTGTTAGCATAAAATTCCCCTTATTTTTCCCACAGTCATGCTTTTGGGGATTCTTCCTAAATAAAATTGATTCTATTAAAAAGAAAATTTTTTGGCATACCCCCAAAGATGATTACTTCCCCCCTCAGCAGTGACAAACATTGGAAGTAACTGTAGAACCTGATCTGTGTTTGGACTAAAAAAAAGTCCCTGTCCTTCAAGTAGGATTTAAAAAACCAATCTTTGATCCTGTGGAGCTTCCTGAGTGAATTTTTGCAGGCGAATTTCTGCAAGTGAATTTCTGCAGGTGAATTTTTGCAGGCGAATTACTGCAGGTGAATTTCTGCAGGTGAATTTTTTCAGGCGAATTCTTCGGGGTGAATTTTTTGCTGGCAAATTTTAAGAAAAAAAAATTCACAACAGCTTTTTTATAAAACAGTAGGTTTTTTTCCAAATTTAAAGTAGGAATCCCTAGGGGTGAAGCGCCATTTTCCCCCCAAATTTTCTAACTTGTTTTTAAAGTACGCAGTTTGAATTAAACCCAAAAGGACCTGCCTCCTATGAATAATTCCTTCTTTTTCAAGGGGGCTGCATTGCCCTAATGCACCCGAATGATGAAAAAACACTATGTACAAGAGAATCTTTGTAAAGGGGCAGAAAAGAATTATTCCCCTCCACTGTGTTTTTCAGTGAAATGAGGAAATCAAACGGGGGAACGATTTTTTAAAAAAGGTTGTTCGCATTGCCCGATAATATCTACTAAAAGAAATTTTTTTTCAGGGTGGAGTACTGGGTTAAATTAAAGCTCAAAGGTTATTAAAAAAATGGTCGACGGACAGGGTTATGAGAAAATATTGTCATTTCTTTACCTCAATGCCATATGTCAGCACAAGGTCCAGAGAATGGACAAAGGTGGGAGGTTTGTCAATTTTTTTTGAGAAAACCCAATTGAGTCTAAGATGATTAAAGGCTATATTTAGGCTTCACTTTCAGGTAAACATGAATTTTTAAAACCCCCCACTAAAATAACTTTATCTGTTTTAACCTAAAATCAGATAAAAGGTCTGAAGACTGATAAAAAAATTGAGATGGGCCGGGGTGGTGGAAAAAAACAACAAACAAAAAGTAGTTTTAGTGCTTTGCAATTTGGATGGGGAAAAAACAAGGATTAAATATTCAAAGAGTTGTAGCTATTGATTGGTCTGGACTAATAAATAAATCGGGGGCTGAAAGATGGTTGCACTCCTTCTCCCCCCCATTATTTCGGGGAATGTGAAAATTTAAAAAATTTGTAGGGTTGCCCATTTATAGTAACATAATCCTCTTGCTGCAGCCAGGTTTCTTTAGGCAAAATAAACATCGATTGCACAAATCAGGGCACTAACTAGCAAAGTCTTGAAGAGAGAGATCTTATGTTCAGTAGGCCACATTTAATTGTTTTATTTTTCTTTTTTGTCTGAGTTGTGTTTATTTTTATTAAAATTTTCCCCGATTTCCCCGTTTTTTGATTTTTTTTTAATTTTTTTTCAATTTTGGCAGTGGGTGAGACACTGTCTTAATAGGGTAATGGGTGGGTAGCAGTACAGAAGCTGCAGAGAGGAGTGTTAAGCTACGACCCTGCTTCCTGGTCTGAACCCTGGGTTGTCAGAGGTTTGGAGAACTAATAAGTTCGGCCAGATTCCTATAAAGATGAGCTGCTCCATCCAAAGTGGGATGGATGCCGTCTCTCCACATCGTTTTCTGGACATTACCTAGACAGCCAGTGGTTGAATGACAGCATGCGGCTAAACATGTCTTCACTGGTCAGATTTAACACAATCACTTTTGCCTGTAAATTATACAGCTTTCTTTGTTCATGTGACTTTGACATGCAGTACTATGAAATGTCAGAGTATGAGGTTTCCAAGGCACAGAGGGATTAATGTCACACAGAAGGCCAGGTGTACAGATCCATCTTCTCCAGAAAGGAGTACTCCCCGACAGGTGGATGAATGCACACTGAATAAGTCAATTATCTTACATAATTGATTCCATGAAAGATGTGGAATGAAGTCGATATTTTGTCAGCAATAGCTGTGGCCTATAAAAGGATGTGTAAACATGATGGTGCATTCACTGGAAACAATGGCTGCTGCAAGATAATGAAAATGGTAGGATGTGGAAAGTGAGGGTATTCATAGAGGATAAACTAATAAATAAATAAATAAATAGGTTCTCGCTTTGCTACAAGCACGATCACCAACTGATCAAACCCTTCTGTTTGTTAATGTGACTTGAACAAACCGTATTATGATATGTCAGGTACTGGCATGGATAGTTCTGTATTTTCTTTTACCTTTTTGGTACTGTGCAACTTTCAGTTTAAAGATGGCTTTACCTTTAAATATCAGCCCTCCGATCTCATTCAGCATCTGTGAGATGGGTCAGAAAAACAAGTCTGATCCCTTAAGATCCTACCTCCCAACCTAAAGCCACGTTTAGACCTATCATTACCATCAATCCTGGCTCATCCCATCACAAGTGGAGAGCTTTAAAAGTATGTTCAAAACTGCCAGAACAATGTAGTACTAATAACCAGATCTCTCCTTACATCTGATGGATTTGGTGAACATTAACAAGGTAAAGAAAACCAAATGCAAAAGTTATGGACTTATGCAGCCAGGTAATGGCAACCTTTCATGTTTATTATTTTCTCCCATATAGATTAGTTCAATTTCAGTTAAATTGCACTCAAAATATGCATTAACAAAGATGGAAAAAATTTAGTAGTGATTTATCATGGTCCTATTTTTCACATCTAAACATTTTGACCGGGTGGGTATTCTTTAACGTTCAAAATGTACATGTTCACAATCCTTTGTAGTTCCAAAAAAAAGAGAACACAGACCTATTGTTTATAAAGTGAGACAGAGAACAAATTATTAGTGCAAGACGTTCAGGACAACTCAAATATTACAAGAGTCACTGGTGTATTAAACTCTCGGGGATATATAATATACATCCCTGTATGTGACATATTTTTGGTTGCCTTCTAACCCAGTTTACTTTGCCTGTGGCATGTGTAACTGCCTGTATATGTATATCTGAATACAAATAAGAAGTAGTGTGTCTGCCATCCAGAAACCCACAGTAAAAGCAGCTGTCAGTATATTATCTACATACATGAGAGTATCTATGTACACGTCTTTGTTTTGTTGTGGTATAGTTATTGTCTGACTGTATGTTTAATTCCTGACACATCAAGCTTGTTGTTGCTGTGGTTGACCACACCTAAAACTTTTATGGACTATCTGATTCCCATTGTTTGGTGTATTTTTTTTCCCTATTTTACCCTTTTCGGGCACTTTACAGGCATATGCTGACTAAAAACAGATTTTTAGTGTCAAATTAGCCACTCCCATGCCAGTAACTAACTGCATTTAGGCATCTAGATGTGGTGAAGATGAATGGGGAAGATACGTTTTTTTTCTTTTTAGGTCCTAGTAGCCT
Organism: Crenichthys baileyi; assembly: GCA_036173005.1. NCBI lineage: Eukaryota > Metazoa > Chordata > Actinopteri > Cyprinodontiformes > Goodeidae > Crenichthys > Crenichthys baileyi. The sequence goes on along the minus strand of JAHHUM010001600.1, from coordinate 153,112 downwards.
TTATTTTTTTCACATTTTTCGAAAGTGAGTTGACAGGAAGTGCAGAGGGGGGAGGACAGGCAGTAAAGGTCAATGGGCCAGGACACGAACCCGCAACAGTAAGGCCTCCGTACATGTGTCACGCACTGTACCCCTGAAGAAATGAGATTCACTCACAACCATCTCTCTGGTTCACAGAGAAGGGTCCAAAAAAGAGAAAATCTCCAACGATTAGCAGTGTGGATGATTTTGTTCTGTGAAATTGCACGATACTGCAAACTATGGCAGTTGCACAATATGAACTTCCTTACCTTTTACAACCCTACCTGCTGTCTACTATGAAGCTCTATGAAATGCTTGTAGTGTGGTCCAGTGCATCTATGAGACATCCTCTATGTCTGCTCAACTTTTACCTGACTGTTAGACGCTCAAGCAACTGCCTGTAACACTTATTACATTCCACTCCTGATGCCATCAGTTACACCCTCTGTGTCTGTTGTAGATGTGCCAGCCCTTTGAAAAAGGAATCATTTACATACCCATCAGTGGTCTGCAGTATTGTCAGAGCAGGTCCAATTCAGTGCATTTTTTGGTTCTTCTGTCAGTCCAAGTCACAGTAATTCAGACTCTTCAGCCATTTGTCTTTTTCTTTTCTTTCTTTCTGCTTTACCAAATATACTGAAACTTATCAAGGTCAAATGAACTCATTTACACACATGTGAGAAAGCCTCACTTGCTTCTCTTTTAACACAGCGGGAGCATTCAGTATTCGGCTTCTCAATGTCTTTCACCTACTTTTTCCATCATCCCCCTCACACACACACACACGTGCACACACACACGCGTGCACGTGCATGCGTGCGCACACACATATATACACGTATGTCTTGTTTTGTTTTTTTCAAGCAGCCAACTAGTTGGGTGCCCTTTGCCGACTGCAGCACAGCATGAGCAGAGCCCTGCTGACTTGGCCTCTGTTGATCAATCAACACCTACTAATGGGGAATGAGATGAAAGAGGGAGAGAAGGAGATATGGCTGGAGGGAAAATGGAGAAAATATATGAAGACAGGCAATCTGGGACGGAGGGGATGGGGGCTTATATGGCATGTAAGGGCCAGTAATAACATCTCAATATCAGAGCTGTTTAACCCAAACGCAGGAAATGACACAATCTCAATTCATGACCTGCTTATTGAACTCATTACTATGGATCATTAACAGGAAAAGTGGATCTTCAAAAGCACATATTTTTCATGTGGTATTACCATGAGTTTGTATTTAGACAGCTATTGGATGTGTGCCTGAATGAGGGGTGGCTCAGTACTTATTCCCTGTTTGGCTTTTGTTTGCCCAGGCTTTCAGAGTTTTTCCATAGAAATTGCCTTATTTAGCTCTCATTTTAAGTCTGGTTTTGATGTGACCATTCATACTAATATTTCGTTCTTTTTCTGTTTGTAAAGTCCCATAACATTTTTCTGCGACTTATACAAAAAAACTAAAAAACTGAATGGAACAAAACAGGGATGGATGGATGGATGGATGGGTGGATGGATGGATGGATGGATGGATGGAGCTTGTTCCATATAGATAGCATTCAGTGCAGCTTGCTTCCAAAATGGCGGCAGAATTTTAATAATTCAAGCTCACCACAGGAGGCCTCTCTTTGATGTTTCACTTTGAAGAACTAGTTCATCCCTTTCCTTCACTCTGTTCATCATCTCATGGGTCCATCACCTGTCACAAAGTCAGCCTGTGAAGCTCATTCCTCCTTATCTTTACTCACATTCTTTCTCGTCTTTCATCAGTAATTTCGTTGTCCGATGAGCTAACCTCTCCCTCCTACTTCCCTATTTCTAAGGGGAGTGCTCAATCCAGCTCTCCATCCAACGGGTCGGGACTTCCCTAAACCTGGAAGGTCTTACTAAGCAGGTTTACTGGAAAATCTGTTTAAGCTGGTGTCGGGAAATGACACGCCTAACCTCTGACAGCCTGCATCCAAAAGTCTCGCCCTTCTTCAACTGGTGGTCTGGACAACTGAGTAGCCCACAGCAATCATCCACTGCTCGACAGTCACTTCTGTTAACGGCTGCTCATTCCCTATTTTACAACTTGCAATTGGTATATGGGTTAGGTTGATTTTAGTGGCTCGGCACGAGCCTCAAGGGCATTGTTTTAACAAGTTTTGCTTAAGGCAACCTATAAAAACCTCCTAAAATCATTTGGAACCAGGCAACAAGACTTTTTACCACCAACGAAAAAACCCAAAAATAAAGTGACTCAAATAATTGACTGTCCACAATAAATCTAGAATTTTATATGCTTTCTTTAATTAGTAATGTTTTTGCAGGAGTCAGTAACAGCTTAAAAATCAGGAAAACTTAATAATTTGAATAATAGAAATAAATCAATCAACTAATCTTTCCCTAATGCTGAAACTGGCAAGGCTCAAGAGGCTTTGGAGATGGAGGCTGAGTGGCAGCCTGTTCGCAGCACCAAAGTTGCCTTTGGCAGAATGAGCAGAGTGTATGTGATGTGGAAGCTCAGATGTATCACTGAGGCCAGAAAGATCATTAAGTGAAAATAAATTACTGACAGCTGCCAATTCAGGTTATTTTTGTTTTTATCAATGCAAAATATCATTAAACACTAATGGGCACTTTTTCATGACGGGGTAAAGGACTGGATCTGCACATGCAGACAGTCCTATCTGACAGGTTCCTCTGTTGGTTTAAGGAGTTACTGCACAATGCTCACATATGGTTATTTAGCTAAATGCACCACGTTTCTTGATACCAGCAGAAGGGGAGAGCTTTGCAACATTACCTCAGTGAGGCTAATCAGTCTGCTTGTATTTTGCTTCTGCTGCTTGTCAGCTCTTCTTAACTGATCTCTATATCTTATTTCTCCTAGGTATACTGTATAAGGGCAATGGTGAGAATGTCTTCATCTCCCAGCAGCCCCCTGTCATCAGCAGCATTATGGGTAAGTATAAATTATACTAACATCTACACTGATGACCAATGTTTATCATGCCAGTGTGTATGTATGTTTCTTGGCTTTATACAGTGAAGTAAAAAAGTATTTCCCCCCTTTCAGATTTTTTCTGTTTTTGCTTTCTTGTCACACTTTAATGTTTCACAAACAAATCTTAATGAGGCAAAGATAATCTTAGTAATTATAAAGAGCAGTTTTTAAATGATCATTTCATTTAAGGGAAAAATGCTTTGTAGATCAACCCTGCCCTATGTGAAAAAGTTAAATCCTTATGAATCATGAATGAAATGTGATTAACCACGTTGTTTGAAAAGCTGGGTTCCTTTCACTGTCTGACTTCTGTAATCAGGACATCACTTAAGCCACACCTGCTTGACGACATGCAGTAGACAACACAAAATTTTCAAAGAGTAATACATCATGTCATGACATTTGAAAGCAAATGGAAAATGTTGTCATTGTCATTTCTAACCATGAACCCCAGTGAGAGCTATAATGCACAATGGGGACAACACTGAACACTGGTGAACCTTCTCAAGAGTGGTCGGCCTACCAAAATTACTCCAAGAATGCTACGACTCATCCAGGAAGTAACAATAGAACCCAGAGCAACATCTAAAGTGCTCAGCAAACTCAGCAAAGACAGCAACCATAGAAGAGTTCCAAAATACCTTTGGAATAAAAAGGTCCCTTTTACATTTTCCCAAATCATTTCCAAGACCTATGAGACAATATTCTGTGGACTGACTATACAAAAGTGAACGTTTTCGTAGGTGTGTCTTCCACTATCACTGCGCCTTCGCAGCATTAGAGCAGGGCGCAGCCTCACTCTAATTAATCCCAAAGGTGTTCAAGAAGGTTGAGGTCTGGACTCTGCAGGGCAGTCAAGTTTCTCCACACCCAACTTTATACACCTGAAGCCATGTAAGTGATTGGAACACCAGAATTCATTGATCTGGTGGTGGGACCCAATACTTTTGGTAGTATAGTGTAGCTTGAGATGCTCTGGCATGACCTTAAACAGGCTGTTCATGCCCCAAAACCCTCCACTGTGGGTCATAGGGTTATTCAATTCAATTCAATTCAGTTTATTTATATAGCGCCAATTCACAACACATGTTGTCTCAAGGCACTTCACAAAAGTCAGGTACATACATTCCAATTAATGAGTCATAACTCATATGAGTTATGAGTTTATTATTACCTCCTGAGGTTGACCAGGGGCGTAATATTGGTGAATCATTCCTTGCCAGGACCTTTCAGCTCAGCCCAAGGCATTGGAAATACGTGAAGGTCAGTAAATTATAGGGTGATCTCTTGGGGGCTATTGTCTACTATTAAAAAAGTTTGATGATCTGAAACATTTAAGTGTGACAAAAAAGCAAAAACAATAGGAGTCTGTATGGGGCTAGCAGTATTTTATACCACTGTATTTACTGATGATTCAAGTTCATTCTCAGCTGAAGATAAATATTTCACTCAATAAAACTGAGTCAGAACACATGTCTACAGGAAACGGTCGTAGACGTAGCATCTCCTGCCCCAGCTGTAATGGACAGGCAGAGGGCAACAAACTGCTGGCGCCTCTGGCCCTTGCTTGTGGAGCAGATGGCAGCATTTATGTCGGGGACTTCAACTACATCAGGAGGATCTTTCCCTCTGGGAATGTTAGCAGTGTCATGGAGCTGAGGTAAGAGGGGAGGGAGGATCACTGCTTTTTCCTCACGCCTAACATCAGGACAAACCCCGCTTAGTGTCCTATAGAGAAAGGTCTACCCCCCCAGTGTTATGCTGTACTTTAAAGTCAAACTTTTACAAATGTACTTCATCCTAGTGTGTACATATTCCATATGATCCATGCTCATGCTTTGTGTTGAGTGTTTATTCCTTAAATCTCCTACCCTAACATTCATCTGAAATCTTTCTTCTAATGATTTCTGTGGTGTATGATTTCAGTTTGTCTTGTTGCTTGTTTCTCAGTGATTTCTCTCGTAAGTCTTGTAAATCAATCAAGCTGTCTACTAACTCGTGTCTTTTCTGTGTTTCCTTGCCTTTGCTTGCACTCTGTTAAAGAAACAAAGATTTCAGGCATAGGTAAGAGGGACTAAAATTTTCACCCTTTTTATATCTTTTCTTTTTATTGTGCTGACAGCTTATTTTTCATATCAGATCCTTGTCTTCCCTCTTTTTGGCTTTCATTTGTCTGTAATGACCACATTTTACTCAGCAGAGTAAAAGAAACATGTAATTGACTTTGTCAGGACTGTGAGAAGGAGCCTTGAAATAAGATGCTGTCATCTTGCTTTTTTCCTGATTCCTTTCTCCTTTGCTGTCACTCCCTTTCTTCCTCTTGTCTTTTTTCACACAAAATCAAGCCCCATCGACTTGTCAGCTCAGATGAACAGCAAAGCATCACTTTAGCTGCAGCTCTTAGCAAGGAGATCCTGCAAGGAGACAAGTTGGTCGGAGAAGGCTTGGTTTGGTCTCCGGCAGTGTTACTGGTCTCCTCCTGTCTGTCTGGTTTATATTTCATTCTCTTTATCCCTGCGTCGTCCTCTTTAAGTGTAGTCAGTTTATTGTGACACAGCTTTAAAAGACACATTATGTAGATGACTTACAGTGTGTAGTGCAAAAGTAAAATAATACAATAGCAAGGCAATAAAAAAGTAAAAACTAAACAAAAAAGGCTACACTCATTCAAGTCAGTGTGCTTAAGGTGGTTAATAATGACTAAGAATTTGAAATTATTTTATTAGGGGGTTTATAAAACATTTGGTGTTAGGAAACTTGTATGTACTCTGTATTGCATAGGAATAGGGGACAGGTTACATAGCATATTTTAATTCAATATAAAAATCCAGTTCCCATATGCCATCTCATTCTACTTAAAAAGTTTGTTGCTTTTGTCATTCACAACTGTTTAAAAAATAATACCACTTTTAACCAGATAAAAAGGCCAAGATGTAAGACGAACAGCAAAAAACTGAATGACTAAAGAACAAAATCTAGTTAGGCACAAACTATTACACCTCCATCCCTCTATTGATTATCCTCCTTGAGTTTCAATAGCTGACATGGAAAATCACCATGAAGACACAGCTACAGGTAAATAGTTTCCAGCAGTGCCTTCCTAAGCAACTAGTACTGTACCACCAAAACTGAGTATGAAAAACAGACTTTAATAAGCTGAGTGCTTTTCTTATCCTGTATTTGAAACATGTGCACGTTTTGGTTTACATTTGCTAAATATTTAATAAACATAACTCAATTTAAAAACATTCATCTTCTAATAATGCTTTTCACTCAAGCTGAGAACATAATTGTGCTAAAAAAGCAGTCATTTTGTTCCATAACTGCCGCTATTTATTCATACTGTACATTAGTAACAGGTTTATTTGTAATTGCATCAAAATGTTACCTAAACATCTGAGTGTGGAAAATTACGCAATGAGTCGGAAGCCTATATACCACACATATATGACACTTCTATGGAACTTACACAAGTCGTTCTCAAATGTCTCAGCAGTAATCTGATTATAACTTAATAATAACTTGATAATTTGCTACATAATGCCAATGCACTGCAAAGGTTAACTCACCGCGGCATGCTCATTGTTTGAAGTGGCTCTAACTAACGGCAGCCTGACCTTTTTTCTGATTACTTTAGCTAATATTTGTTTTAATTACAAGCCATTATAGCTGATCCTTTAACATTGAAAACATAAAAAATATATGTTTTCTTTAGTCATGATTTGTTGAACGTAAAATTACGATTGTTTTATCTTGATCGTGGCTTCTGGCCTGTTAGAAAAAGCGACTCCTGAAGGATTTTTAGATCCCACTTTTTATTCATGGCAGTGTTCTTGGGCAGAGCTGGGAGAAAGCCGAGATGCTTGTTCAAATGACAGAGGACTCATGGTAGCCGTCACCTTCACTTCAAATATTTTTCTGTATATCACACACAGTTTTTCCATCATTAAAAAACTAACTTTCCACCACTCCTCTGCTGTCCATTTGTGTGCTTTCTTGATGTTTTTCTTCTTCACTGCTTCTGTTACAAGGCTGTTGTCGAAACGTTTGCACCTCACTGTGTTAGCAGAGGCACTTGCACCCACCTGATGCTAATGTTGAGCAAGCTCTGCACTGGTAGGAAACTGATTCTGCAGTGGACTACACGGGCAGAGATGTCCTGCTGCCTGTTAGGCACTCTCAGCTGTCCTGAAGCAGTTTATTTCTGTCTGAGGCCAGTTTGATCCGAAGTGATAATGGCTGCATAGTTCTGTTTGGAGATGGCCGAACAATTTGGCCATTTGTTTGAATTATAATGATTTTATTTATGTATTTATATCAGTTCACTCTTTTGGGTTCAGTTTCTTATTTCCTGTGTTGTGTTTCATATGGATTCTAGTTTATTCTTGTTCATCTCGTGCATCTAGATTTATTCTTGTTAGATATATTTAAATACTTTCCTGGGTTTCTACTTGTTTCTGTTCAGCTTTGTTCTGGTTTATTAGTCTCCCTCCCTCAGCTCCCTGCTTTCACTCTGCCTCAGCTGTTTCTCTGCCCGTGTTCCTCGCCCTGTTGTGCCTATAGTTGTCCTCTATTTTCTATTGTTAATTATGTTCATCCAGTGGTCCTGTCTGCACCTGGGTCCTACTGCACAACCAAAACATTTAACAAGTATTACATTTGATCAGTTTTCAAAAGGATTTAAGTCAACTAATCAGGGTTATTTGCATGTTGAATTTCTTGCTAAAAGGTTATATGACAACTGTATATATGTTAAATTAGGCCCAAGGACAAACTGTACAGGTTGGAATTTATAACCTACAGCCATTGTGTGTTGTAGGCAATCCAGACTGGATTAATTTGATGCGAATATATTCATTTCAGTAACTAGAAACTTGAGACTTTTCTGTCCACAGAGGTCAGCCTAGGTTATTAGGATAATCTGGCCTTAATGATCAGAATCTATCGATGAAGATAATGTGTATGCCTTCAGTCTTTTTTTAAATATTCCTGTTTGTACTGCAGAACCATACTATACATTGGGGTTCTGTTCCTCCTCTAAAACACTGACCTGTCTCAGTGTAGAGTTTGAAATCAAGTTTTCGTTTGAAATACATATGTGTCAACTTTCTGCATTTGCTTTATTCTGTCATTTTGTTGTTTTACTTCCTCCAGTCTTCAATACTCGGTCTTCGTTTTCCTTGTCATTCTTGGTTTTCTTTACTCATTTTTCCAAACCCCATTTTTCAGTGTCTCCTAACATGACTCATTTGCACTGCATCCTTCACTCTTTACCTTCCATTTTTCTTTTTCATTTTTAACTTTTGCTTCTTTGATTTTTCTTTGCTTCAGTCCTTGCCTCCATTTGTCCTTCGTTGTTTTACTGAGCCCTGACATGTTTGGGTAATAAAGTGCCTTCCACATGTCAGCATCCTCTTTCAGCTCTAAATATATTCATGTTGTGAGAAAACCTTTAAATATGATTTGATTCTTTATCCTTAGAAACATGTTTTTCTGTTGACATGTTGGACTATAAAGTGGGAGAAGTTCTTAAAATCTGAAGGAATCAAATAGAAAACTAGAATCTGAAGTCGTCAACATGTTGTTGACAACGTCGATTCAGAGATTTGACTTGTAGACAGGTAAAAATATATCAGCTGCCTCCATTTTGAACTCTGATATCTAAAGACGCCATTTTTCAGTTTAATTAGGTCCTCTATCCCAGACCTAGCAGCATGTTTTCTGTCTCAGTTTTTTTTTTTTTTTTTTAAAAGTGGATTGTGTTTTTTAGGCTTTAAATTGTTTCCTAATGGGATTTTTCTTTCTACATTAAGCACTTTGTGTTCGCCAATTGTTTTAAGCCCGTTTATTTTTAGCTGTCCTAATTAACACCCTGTCATCATCTGGTGATTGTTACTGACCACTGGGATTCAAGGCCAGAGGCCAGAACACACATATAGCCTTTACATGACAGTGCAGCAGGCCTCCTCATCAAACTGTGTTACAGAAATGTGATGACTCTCATTAAATCAAAGACAACCCTATTTTTAACTATCACAATCAGTCTTTTAAAAGTGTTCAGGAATTTAAAGTGTTGACAGAAATATACACCTTCCTCACCTCTGCCAGTCTGCTCTCCACCAGCACAAAACAGTTTTATTTAGCAGCTGAACATTCTTGCGTCGTATAACGTGCCTCCAATACATTTTATTGTTGTAATTATTGCCACTTCATTTTTAGATCAACTAAAGTAAAAGTTGATGGAATTATTCCATGTTGCATTGCATGTAAACAGCACAGCTAGTGCTTTGTTGCATCTCATTTGGCTTTTATTTTTTGTTTGAATTCTTGGAGAGATGGACTTAATTAAATTCAGTTTTATTTGTGTAGCACTAATTTACAACAAATGTGATCTCCAGGGATTACAGAATTATATAATCAGATCAATATTCAGTTACATGCATTCTAATCCAATCCCAGTTATAATGAAGTTGATTTCAGTATACAATGCAATTGTTTAAAAGACTGCAGCAACAATAGAATGGAGCAACTGCCTTTTAACAGGAAGAGATCTCCAGAAGAGGCTCAGTAGGAGCAGCCATCTGCTGGAACCAATACAGTCAGGATCCAACATTCCCGTGTCACAGCTCTACAGAATGGAGCCTTTGTTTTTTCACATTAAATTTGCAGTTTGATTGAGATCCAAACTGTTTACTTGCCTTTTTTTTGAGTTAATCTGTCTGTCCTGTGGAAAGGTTTTAACATTTTTGGCTCACTGGATAGATGTATCATTGTCCTGAAAACTAAAATCCTCATCACCAAAGCTGATATCATCTCTATAATGTAGAGCTTTGCTCATTTTTGTCATTTTTGTATGTTTCATTGGGAATGCACTAAATAAGTGATCCAGCATCACCATCTTAGCCAATTGAGATTTGGAATTCATCACTGAATCCCTCCTTTTAGGCATTCATCCACAATCCATAACTGTTTCTCATTAGCCCACTGGAACCTTGACGAACATGGACTCCTGTTACTGCCCGTTTTTTTCTTTCTTTTGCTGTGCATTTTCTATTTTTAAGACAGACTGCTCTGGATTCTCTGGCATAATGTTTCAACGTCCTCTTTGTTCTGCCTATAATGTTTGTGTTTTACAATATTCCATTCTGGCTGGACTTACTTCAGATTTCAGATTTTAGAATCCTGTCCATTGTTTGAGCTGACAGCTCTGTTGTTGAGGCCACCAGCCAGATACAACAGCTTGTTATGATCTCCAGCTCTTATTTAGCTGCAGACTCATTCCCAGTAGATCTTTGCAGGTATGTGTTTTCTAAAAGCAAAATATTTCCTTCACTATTTCTTTCACACAAGAATAAAGCACCAAGTAATGTGTTCTCATTTTAATGTATTTGGAAAAGTATACAATGAAAATAAAAATGCATTTCTCATGGGGTGGGCAGTCACATGTTCTGAAACCAGAGCAGCAGGAGGCGTTGCCTAAGAAGTCAGTTATAATGTCCATCTGCGCACCATGGGGGTCAGTCATAGGCCCTGAACCATTTACTGTTTGTCTTCTCCTTCTGTTTCTGCCCTTTTTCCTGTCACACTACTAATGATTGAAGCCACTAGTGCTTCAAATTCAATAAAAAAATAAATAAATAAAATTTCTACTGATCCTGTCCATCTGCCCATCGATGTTCAGCCTCCTTAGCAACCAATCATTGTTATGGCCAGCGGGTGGTGCTAGCCCCCACTTCTTCCATAACTACAACAGGTTTTAACCCCCGTCGTTCATCACAGTGTCAGAATATATGGCAGGTGACCTATCCTTTTACATCTGCATGGAAGGATGTTATCTGCTCACACATCCAAATAGATTCAGAGGTGTCGATGAGCAGGAGAAAACAGTGGTGTATTTCTTTCCTGCAGGTCAGCTCTAAGCCATCACTCTAGTGCACACCTAAATCTCCAATAAATCCCCATCCCATGTGTCTAACCCTACCCAGCCAAGTTGACAAGCCAGAAAGTTTTAATGTAATAATAATTTTATTACATACCCTACCGGTCAAAGGTTTTAGAGGCACTTTCTCACTTAATGGGTCTCTTTATTTTCATGACTATTTACATTGTAGATTCTCACCAAAGGTGTCAGGATCTGCCAGTTATGGCTTTGGTTTGGGTTTTGTTGTAAAGTATTTTTTCCTTATGTTGTGATTCTTAGTTTGGTTATAGTTTCTGTCATTTATTCTTTCTTCTTATTTATTAGTCCACCAGTGGTGGATGCTGGTCTTTCAGGGAGGGGAAGCTCAATTTCAAGATCGCTGATTTCGCTGCCAATCAAAAAGGGATTCAGCCTCAGACAGATCATCCAATCATCATGCAGAAGCTGAGCGTCCGGGCCAGCTGAGGCCAGCCCACTGCCCCATAGACCCCCAGAGATGCTGAGCGTCTGATGGGCGGGACAAAGCACTCTTTACTTCGCTATTGAACTCACTGTTTAAATCACTGTGAAGCTGCGGGAATGAGTGAGAGGAAAGCCGCGTCTTTACCGGTGATAAGAAGCTGATTCTGAACAAAAGTTGAGCGAGTTGTAGCGCATATTTGGTCAATGACATGTACACACAACAGTATATATTTGATCACTTATTTTTTTGACATTTTAGGGGAAGCTGAGCTTCCCTTGCAGTCTTAGAGAAATCGCCACTGTAGTCCACCCACTCACTATTTTACTTATGTTCTTCTGTGTTCTAACTTTCTTTCACTAATGCCCCTTAGTAGTTCCTCCCCTTGTCCTTGGATCCCCTTCAGTTATTGTTACTCTCATGTTTATTTCCCCTAGTTAGTGGGTCATTCTCCCCTCGTTGTCAGGTCCCTTTGGTTATTATTTTACTCAGTTATTTATTCCTTAGAATTGTTTCCTCTGGTTATCATTATCATTAGTACAGTTCTCTTTGTTTATTTCCTTCTTTGGTTTTTCTAGTTTAGTTTCTTGGTTAGTGTTTCTGTGCTTGTTTACTGTTAGGTTTATTTACTCTTGCTGCATTAGTTCTTTTTCCCCTTTGGCCTTAGACCCCTTTGTTGTTGTTACCTGGTTGGTTATTTCCCTGAGTCTAGCTTTCCCCCATGTTCTCTGGTTTAGTTCTTCATAGAGTTTATTTCTATTTTTCCTTTCTAGCTTCTGGTTTATTATCCTCAGGTTTGTTTTCATTTGTAGTTTATGTCTAGTTTAGTTTCTCCATGCCTCTGTCTAACATTAGTTACCACTTCCATCTGATTACATGCCTTTCTCTCTCATTAGTCCACACTCCACCTCCCTCTGTTTATTTACTGGGTTGTTTGCTATACTCCTCGTTGGTTCCTTGTGTTATGTCCCGTCTCTCCTCGAGCTCCTCATGTTTGCTTGCATTTGTGCTACGGAGTATTTCCTTCCAGTGAGCCTGTAAGTGCTGATTTCGAGCCTTATTAAAACTGATCTACTTTGCAACATGCCGAGCCCTAGTCCCTGTTTGCATTTTGGTCCGAAACAACCTCAGACCGTGACAAAAGGCAACAAAACTATAAATGAACACACATGGAATTCTGTAGTAAACAAAAAGTGTGAAATAACTCTAAACATTTTATATTTTAGATTGTTCAAAATAGCCACTCTAAGCTTTGATGACTTGTTGCTTTGATCTCTTGGCATTCTCTCCATGAGCTTCATGAGGTGGTCACCTGAAACGGTTTTCCACAGAGTCCTGAAAGAACTTCCCAGAGGTTCATTGAGAGACGGCCAAAGGTTAATATTTCAAACATCACAGCAAAGGGCGGCTACTTCAAGGAATCTAAAATATAAAACATATTTAAAGGTCTTTTACAATTTTTCGTTTGCTACATAATTCCATATGTGTTCATTTACTGTATTGATGCCTTCAGTGAGAATCTACGTACAATGTAAATAGTCATAAACATAAAGAAAACCATTAAATGAGAAAGTGGTTCTAAAACTTTTGACCAGTAGTGTAAATCAATAACACTGTATTTGACAAAGCCACTACATCGGCATGGGATGTTTTCTTTGTCATCTCCAAATGTGAATCAACGAGGTGAACTAGAGGTTATGGTTAAACATGGACATCCAGAACGTTTATACCCATTCATGGACCTCCTTCAATCTGATTATTTATTCTTTGTACTGTCCCTGTTTGTCTGTCAATATCTTCCACAGCAACAACCCTGCTCACCGCTACTACTTGGCCACTGACCCAGTAACTGGACAGCTGTATGTGTCTGACACCAACTCCAGGAGAATTTACCGCCCCAAGGTTCTCAGCGGTGTCCGTGATCTAAACAGTAAGCATAAACCACAGGAAAGCCCTGTGTTGGCAAATTCAAAGCATCCTGCACCATTATTGGTTATGTGTTTGTGTTCAGGTAATGGAGAAGTAGTGGCTGGCACAGGTGAACAGTGTCCTCCTTTTGATGAGGCCCGATGTGGTGATGGGAGAAAAGCTACAGAGGCACAGCTACTGGGACCAAAAGGTACACACATACAAACACACGCACACACCTCACCTGTGACCCATAGCCACTATTTCTGAATCTAGCTCCCAGCACACATAAAGTGGCACCTGTTTAGATTCATATTAAAGTGGGACCATGAATTCATTGTCAGACCTGATGTTTTCTCTTCGCCACCTAACCTCCTTCATCGTATAGCGTAGGTCTATGTGCAGACAGATTTCACAGCTAAGCCCCTTCCTGATCGTTGCTTTGCATGTGATAGCAGTTTTTCACTGTACAGCCACATATATCCTGGGAGAATTATAAATGCTTTACGTGCTTGAGGGGAACAGAATATCAAGTGGGCCAGTATATCATTTACAGGACTGGTTCTACAGCTCTCAGTGTGGATCTGTCCAGACAGACAAGGTAGTTATTTAAAAATATCAGTGCTGTGATTCTTTCCTCAAGCTCAGCAATTCACATAGTGCTGCCTTCAACATCTGAGGAAACTTATGGAGTTTATTGAGCTCTGTCAAAGGATGAATATTTTAGATTTTCAATTTGTCATGTTGAAGAAACCATGTCCAACATCGCTGTGCATATTTTGTCGTGTTTATATTACACAAACCTGTATACGTAGTGCATTCAGTTATTAAGGGATGTTATTTAACATGTCTGGTGAACAGCTGTCCTCTTACATGATTAACTTGGAATTTGATAAGGTCTTTTCTATTCCAAAAGGTTCAGCTAACTTCTGCAGCAGTACAAGCTGGTCAGTACTTTATTTAAGATGCAGTTCAGATGCAGCTCTTACAAAACAGAACCAGACCATGATTCTACCCTCACCATGCTTTACAGAAGGGATAAGAATCGTATTCTGGAAAGTTGGACAATAAATAAAATTGTACACAGTTTGTACATGCACACGTCTTTTAATCCTCAATATGCAGTCTTGGAGAAATTAGAAACCTAATATTTAACCTTTATATTCATCAGGCATGAAGGAGTTCTCTGATACTGAATATCTAAAAAATTGTTGATCTGTTTTTTAGCATCTTTTAAAGATGATTTTGTAAATATATTTTCTTAATTTTTTCTTAATTTTGTATTAATTTAAAATTGTGATTCTTTATGTACTCTTTTGACATTATGTAGTGGCATTTTTATTTTCTTTAAATGTACAGATTTATTTAGCCACTTTCTTTATGTAAATAAAACTGTTTATTATTGTGTAAAGCATATGAGTTTCCACCGCATCTCCGCAGTCATTGGTCAGTGTATACATTACCAACGATAATTACAATCTTAATTATTTATCACTCAATATCAATCGGTGATTATTTGTAATATCTATGATATTACAGGTCAGGTCTTTTCATTCCTCCGGTGTTTTTGTGTGCTCTTCAGGGATAGCAGTCGATAAGAACGGACTGATCTACTTCGTGGACGGAACAATGATCAGGAAAGTGGATCGTAATGGAATCATTTCCACAGTGCTGGGCAGCAACGACCTGACCTCTGCACGACCTTTGACCTGCGATACCAGCATGCACATAAGACAGGTTAACACACAGAGCATTCTGAAAACAACCACAGTGTATCAGTGCCACACTCTTGTTTTAAGTGAATGTTGGGAGCAAATGTGAACCCTTGTTGGTGTTGTTGTGATTCATGGAACTGGGTGCTGGGAAGTAGAGAAAAAACAGATAAGCTAGAAGTTATTAAAGAGAGAGGGGGTTTTGTTGGGTGAAATTATTTCCGTGCTGCTTTTTTTCTATCCCTCATCCCCGTGAACGTCTCTGTTGTTTAAATGCATTTACTTACAGACTAAAACTGAACATGGTAGGGAGTGTGAGAGTAAGGAGTGATGCACTACTGTGGCACCTTATTTTCAGAGTGACAGTGTGTGATATAGCATATAACAGATAGGAGACACGTAAAGGAACAGCTCCACACCCAGACACATTAGGCCCTGCTTCCTCTAGATTTGACACTTGCTGGGTTTTTTTTTATTTGTGTTTGTGACAGAACTCAGATCTATGTTACGTAGACAGTGCACAGTAATTAGTATTCCATGAGTAAGGCGTTCACATATTTTCCAGGTAACATTTATGTATTGTTGATGTTACATTGAACATGAAGTCATTCTTCTCAATGTTTAGGTAAGGTTAGAATGGCCTACAGACCTAGCCATCAACCCCATGGATAACTCCATCTATGTCCTGGACAACAATGTTGTGCTGCAGATCACTGAAAACAGACAGGTATGTTTGACATCCGTATTTTTTGTTCACCTAACATGTACACTACATTTAGTGACTTAATTTAAACTGCCCACTGGACTCTGTGGAGGTGGTGGGTGAGAGGAGGATGTCAGCCCACCTCACATCCATCATCGACATAACCTCTCACCCACTGCACCGGACTGTAGAAGAGCTGAGCAGCTCTTTTAGTAGCCGACTGAGACACCCTCAATACAGGAAGGAAAGCTAGCGCAGGACCTTCATCCCCACCTCTGTCAGACTTTTCAATTCCACTGTATAATACCACGTGCAGTAACCTCTGTATTTATAAATACCTGCAATAATTGTCAAGCACCACCACTGTTTTTACTGTACATAAGTTGCTTTTATTCTATTATTACTACTTGTTTTTGCACATTTACCTTGTTCTTCTTTGACTGAACATTTTTTCATAACTATCTGCACCCTTCTTGTGTGTAACTAAGAGCTGCTGTAACAACAGATCAATAGTCTGTCGAGCATTTATCAGAGAAGCCTCCAGGAGGCCCATGGTAACTCTGGAGGAATAGCTCAGGTGGGAGAAACAGTTAAAAGGACAAATATTTATCGAGCACACCATAAACCTGGCCTTTATGGAGGAGTGACACAAAGAAAGCCATCATTGAAAAGTCAAAAGAAACTATTTTTTATCCTACAAGCATAACTATGTGTGTGGCAGAAAAGCAACACACCCTGAACGCATAGTCTCCAGGGTGAAACATGGTGGTGTCCGCATCATGCTGTGGAGGTATTTTTTTCTTTAACAATGGTCAATCTTGTCATCAATCAGAGTTGAAGAGAAGGTGGACAGAGCTAAATACATGCAGCAAAAGACCTGAGACTGGGGCGAAGGTTCAGTTCTTCAGAAGGACAATAAATGGTTTCAATTAAAGCACATTTATGTGTAACAATGGCCCAGTCAAAGTCCAGACCTAAGTCCAATGTATGAAGACCTTTGCAGAGAACTGTAATATCCAGTGGTATATCTTCCCTTTTTCCAAAACAAGAAACTGGTATTTGCATTCTTACCTACCATTCCTGTATGTGTGTGTGGGTGTGTGTGGGTGTGTTCAGGTGCGTATAGTGGCAGGTCGTCCTATGCACTGCCAGGTACCTGGTATAGAGTACACCATGGGGAAGAGAGCAGTACAGACCATGTTGGAGGGAGCTACAGCCATTGCCCTGTCGTACAGCGGTATCCTCTACATCGCAGAGACAGATGAGAAGAAAATGCACCGCATTCGACAAGTAACCTGCTGCATGTTTATGGCACATTTACTCCCTTATGTATACCGATATTTCCAGGTTAGATCTAGATCCTGTATTGCTGTGTATCATATCGGGGTCAAGATGGAACTGTTTTACTCAAGTTAAAAAAACTATTGAATGACCAGAAGTCCTGGAAAAAATATTATTTCTTTATTTATCTGTTTTTTTGTTTTTTTTTAGCTAATATCCCATTCTTGCAGCCTCCAGTTTGTTATATTCTTTTCAGTTAAGATGCCAGGCAGCTGTTTCATTTCTATTTTTCACATCTAAACTTCTTCTGCCACACTTTTAGGTGTCCACTGATGGAGAAATTACCTATCTTGCTGGTGCACTATCTGAATGTGACTGCAAGGTACTGCAGAGTTATTGAAAAGTTATTTTCTCTCCTTTGTTGTGATATTTCTCCTCAAAACAACAGTCATTAAAAAACACCCATCAGCATATTTGTTACATGGAATCATAATTTCTTCCTGTTTGTTTTTCTGGCTGCTCTTTGCAGAATGATGCCAACTGTGACTGCTATCAGACAGGAGATGGTTATGCTAAAGATGCCAGACTGAGCTGTCCTTCATCTCTGGTTGTATCACCGGATGGGACTCTGTACGTGGCAGATCTGGGAAATATTCGGATCCGGGCCATAAGACGCAACCAGCCACGCACCGGTATTAACACTTATAGAATTAGCTGTTTTCAGTTTCCACACATCAATGCTGCATTTCGGCTGCTGAGTCTGAGGGGTCTGTGAGGGGTCTCACTGAACTCGGAAATATTCTGGACTAGCTGCAGTGTGAAGCTAACCAACCACCAGGGGGCGCATCTGAGCTGCTAAGATTGCAAAGGCAGCTGTTGGTCCCCCATTTCATCCCGTTTATACAAATGCCTCTGCTCCTTGGTTCATTTCAGAGGAGATTCCTCTAAAAAAAAATCATTTTGCATATTTTCTGATCATCACAGTAAGGATTTTTATCTAACATTATCCCAGAATTCAGAAAGTAAAATGAAAAATAAGATATGAATGAATGAAATCTATCTATGAATGAAAATAAAATAAAATGAATTTCAAGGATTTGAAATGCTTTTAAAATCAACACATTCGTTATCATTTAGACTTAAAAGATGGAAGTTGGCTCATTTTTTGATGAGTGTAAGACAAGATTCATAACAATTACCAATAAAGAATTGTATTCATATGTTTTGAAAGACACAACTGCCACATAAGTATTTAACACTATTCTGTGAATAGGCCCATGTCACAGAATGTTTGAGCTCAGTTTAGGCAACATTCAATATTCAAGAAGCAATCACTCCAGTGCTATCATCTATAGCTAGCTACTTTAGCCCCAATTTAACTGCCTTATTGTTTGGTTCAGTTTTATTGCACCCAGTGTACAGATTGCTGATTACATTAAAAGGAATCTCAGGTTGTTTTGAATAATCAGTTTTGTTAGTGTTAAATACAGTCAAATTCATTCCATTTCAGCACATGTCAATGAAGGTTTTCGCGTTCCAGCAAAAGAAGCTAACAGATCATATTGAATCCTCAGCTGGATTCAATCCCCTCACTAGAACAAATATGAGGTGGCTGGGCACAGGGGATAGGAGGATTCATTTTTTACTGGAAGCAACTTCCAGCAGAGCCAGATTAGGCTGAGGAGGCTGGGAAAAACAAACACAGGAACTCCTGGTCTGAAAGAAACAGAAGAAATAGGAGAAATTTAGTGGCAACTTTACTACCATAGATTCAATGTTCATTCCCCTGGCAGATTTAGATTTAAACCCATCTTTTCATTTTACCACCATGACTTGAAGTAATATTAGTAAGTTATATCATTTTCCAACTATATGTCTGTACTCCTTTGCATATGAAGGAAAAAGTCTGAGAATCCAGTCCAAATCCATTAATATCCAGTCAAACTGACCAGCAGAAACCTACTCCAGACAGGGTCAGTAATCACAGTGTTTGTCAAAATGAGTGAAATTCATCTTTGTAACCCATCTGCAGGGTCTTTGGCTTCAGGTCCCAGCTCCTATGAAGTGGCTTCTCCAGCCTCACAAGAACTTTATGTGTTTGATTCAAATGGGACTCACCAGTTCACCATGTCTCTGATCACTGGAGACTTTAAATACAACTTCAGCTACAGGTTGGTTTGACTGGCTGTCTTAATTTTTCCTCACTTTTACACCTACTTTGTGCGCTTTTTTTAAAATATAGCTCAGCTTGTTCTCATTTTCTGGTTTTCTTTCCTATCAGCAATGAGGAGGATGTTACTGCGGTGACAGACAGCAGTGGGAACACGCTCCGTATCCGTAGAGACACCAACAGGATGCCTGTACGTGTGGTGGCTCCTGATAATCAGGTGAGATCTTACATTTTTTCACATTTGCATTCTTTGGAGATGGCCATGGCTTAAGATCGTTCTGGATTTGTGACAACTGCAACCATCTGATTTTCTGGTTGTGATTGTTGCTTTTATTATGTACAGGTCATCTGGCTGACAATCGGGACTAATGGAGGTCTAAAGTCTCTCACAGCTCAGGGTCAGGAACTGGTTTTATTTACTTACCATGGCAACAGTGGCTTGCTGGCTACCAAGAGCATCCAGATTGGCTGGACTACATTCTATGAGTAAGCCACTTTTCTGGACTTCATATTTAAATGAATGTATGCAAACTATGTGGGGATGGATGAAAGGATGGCTAGCTCCAGAGTCACTGGGTAGAAAAACATCAGGCTGTAGTGAGGGAGGTTAGTTTTCCTGGGTCAAGTGAAGAGGATAGGTCCTGCTGTAATGCAGAACTGAGATTTGTCTCTAAACAGTGTGTGATACCAGTCAGTTCAATTTAGTTCGGTTTATTCATATTCTAACAATTCACAACAACAAACACTGTCTTAAGGTACTTTATAAGCATTTAAATTTACGGTAATCTTAGTTATTAAACAATGCATTACTTGTTTAAGGCTTATAGACAGTCTGATAAAGGTTTGATGTCCATCTCAAAATGCTTCAGTTACATTTATTTTGTAGCAGTTCTCAGGGGAACCAAGATGAAATTCAGTTGAAAAGTGTTGTAAAATGTGATAAAATTGAATCTTCCTCAAATGTTTAGTGTGACATGATGTCGCTTATTATAAAAGATTATTCTGTTTTAGGGTATTTTACACATCTTAATAAGTGTGAGGCTTTGCTGCATATATGCATATTTAGGTAATTTTCACCAGCATCTACAGCATTTATTCCAATAAAGATAACCAATGTCTCCTTTCCTTCCCCTGCATTCTCACTGTCCTTGTAGCTATGACAGCGAGGGTCGTCTGACTAATGTGACCTTCCCCACTGGAGTGGTCACAAATCTCCATGGCGACATGTCTTCAGGAGCCGTTGCAGTGGACATAGAGACATCGGGGAGAGATGAGGATGTTTCCATAACAACAAACTTGTCATCAATAGACTCCTTTTACACTTTGGTGCAGGGTAAGGTGCTGGCATGCATATGGCTGTGAGTGTGAAGCCAAGATACAAAGAAAGGTGGACTAATGTTAAAAGATGTAAGAATAAAAAAAAAATAAAAAAAAATTTATCAAACCCATTGAAATCTAGCTTTATATCCGAGAGGCTGGCAGGATTTATTGTACAAAGAGGAATATCTTTGGTGTGACCACAAATTTGCTGTGTTCTTACTTTCAGATTTTATTATTTTTCCCTCAATGTTTTCCATCCAGCACATGTTGTCAGCTCATCACAACAATTACTCTCAATTTAAACATTTAAAAGGAACAAAATCTGTTTGCAAGCACATCTGCCAGACTCCGCTCCTCCTATGTTGTGCAAAAAGCGGCTTGCTAAAGTATTCATACTTTTTACAACCACAAACTTCAGTTAATTTATTGGGATGTGAAAGACCAACACGAATGATGGTGCTGTTGTTTTGTTTTTGTGCACAGTCTTCTCACAAGATTTTGGGAGATTTCAGTCAGGCCTGGATGTTTCTTTTCACTCCTACTCCTTAGTCTAGATGTAGGGAGAATACATCAGATGTTGTCACACCTAAAACACTACCAATACTTGTTGTGTTGGAAATTCTTGCAGGAACTTTGGTGTTGCTTTCCGTTTCTTGGTAGCCTCACGGACCAAGTTCACTCTCCTCTTTTTATGAGATTTGGAGAAACATCCAGTTTTTGTAATGCCATTGTTGTAAACAAGCTAGATTGATGGAGCTAAGCACAGGAATTTCCTGGGAGAAAACCTGTTGAGTGGAATATAAAGATTTTTAAACTGCTATAAAATTTCTTCCAATTCATGCACTGCTTTAGTTGGCCCATCTGGCAAAATAAAATACAGAGAGGTTTGTGGTTGTAACATGACTTAACGTGAAAAGGTTTAAGAGTTGCACATACTGTAAGCTAAAGGTGTTCTAAAGTCACTGCTGCACAGTCAGAGAAGTAAAACAAACTGCAGTCAGAGACGAGAGCAATAAATCAGAGACGGGAAACCCAGTCACAGGGTTTGTGAGAGAAGTAAAGCCTCACGTGACATGATAGAAAGCAGCATCGCTTCTGTGTTGCTTTCTGTGATCATTTTTTCTTTCAATGACTCCGTTTTGGTTATTGTTTTGTTTCATTTTAATTCAAAGCTTCTACAACCCAGACAAACATACAATAAATGAAAAAGAAATGCTGAATGAAATCATTTTTCATAAATCTTGATTTGGGAGCATTTAACCAGTGTCGGACAAATACTGGAAATTATATTTTAGCAGTTTGTATAAAATCTGAACAAACGTTGTCTTCCATTAACGGTGCAAGTCGGAAAGCCAGCATCCTCAGAACACTTTTTTTCCTTTAATTCTTTAATCTGCGTTTTTCAATTTTTCTTTTTGTGACTTTGTATCCTAAGGTCAATGTTTAAAGACCATCAATATTATATAGTTTGTATGATACTTTAGTGCAGGGGCCTATTAAGTCGGGCCCTGCCAATACTCAGATATTTTCCCAGCCTTAAAAAGCTGTTCTTCTGGGGCAGCGTGGGGTGTAGAGGTAAAGCGTGTGCTCCATAGACGGAGGTTTTTAGTCCTCGACGCAGCCATCCTGGGTTTGATTCCCTGACCTCGGGACCTTTGCTGCATGTCTTCCCTCCTTCTCTCTCTGCTCATTTCCTGTCTAAATACTCCATATAAAGGCCACTAGTTCCACAAAAGCCTTTAAAAACAAAGCATGTTTTCTGTTGAGAGTACATTCCTCCTGTCCTGATTCATTCAGTCATTGACAACTGAAGCATTGCTTTCATCAGTTCATGTACATTATTTACTGTTTTCTCTATCATCTCATCTGCATGCGTAGGTAGGTAACATCCCATTAGGTCCAGGTGCAGGCCAGAGATGGTAACAAGCTAATTTAGCTGCTGTACTTAGTCACGTTAATGATGCTGTTAACTGCTTGAGAAAGCAGAATATATGGAAACAAGAGGTTAAAGGGTCATTTATGGACATTTAAAGTACACTGTTGTTTCCACCATGTATGATAATGTGCTGTGAAATGACTGTGGATAATGAAAATATAACCCTGATCACATATACACCACCTAAAGTTATATCATCTCCTGCAAGATGGTTAATGCAAAATTATCCATTTTAACGAACCAAGAATTACCAGAAACTATTGTGTTTTTTATCTCATTATCATATATTTTAGATCTTGGAGAAAGAAAAGATTATGGTTCCAAAAATGTCTTCAGGTAGTTCTTATGAGATGATAAAGTCAGAACTCTGAGTTGCACAGGAATTACATCACAGACAAAACATGAAATGTTGAAGCAGAAACTATATCAGTCAGTCAGTCAGTCATTTTCTACCGCTTATTCCATAGTGGGTCGTGGGGGAGCTGGTGCCTATCTCCAGCAGTCTATGAGCGAGAGGCGGGGTACACCCTGGACAGGTCACCAGTCCATCACAGGGCAACACACAAACAACCATGCACACACTCATTCATACACCTAAGGGCAATTTTAGAGTGACCAATTAACCTAACAGGCACGTCTTTGGACTGTGGGAGGAAGCCGGAGTACCCGGTGAGAACCCACGCATGCACGGGGAGAACATGCAAACTCCATGCAGAAAGACCCCCGGCCGGAAATCGAACCCAGGACCTTCTTGCTGCAAGGAAACAGTGCTACCAACTGCGCCACCGTGCAGCCCTATATTTCATATTATATTATTTGATAAATTTCCCCCCAAAAATAAAAGAAATTATTACAGTAAAGTACTGTACAAAATGTTTTGACAGCTTTCATCGACTTTCTTATAATAACTTAAAGAGGTCTTGATAAATAGTTCCCTAAGCTTTTTACAGAGGGGGTTCTGAAGGTCCTTTAGAATTTTTCTTCTGCCTCTTAGTCCAGTAGTTGGAACTGACCATGTCTTTATATTGTTCAGAGTGTCCTTGAAAATTAAGGAAACTGTCAGAAAGAAGAACAAAAGCTGAAGTAACACACTTTTTTCTTTAAAAAAGAAACCCCAGAGCCTAGTATTTCATAATATTTCAGTGTGAGCTATTCTGTGATGTGCTGTGTTGTTATTGTGCCAAACCAAACTTATGCAACTGTGGGCAAACGTTCCAGTTTCTTTTCATTAGAACATAACAATTCGTCCCACAAGGTATAAGATTTTTAAATGACCTGGCTGAGGGGGGTGGGTGGTATTTCTCTCTTTGAAGCCGAGTTCTTGAAGCCAGTGAAGCCAACTCCTTTGTCCAGAGGATTAGTCATGACTTATTTATCTTTTCATCAGTTATGGTTAAATATCCACTTTTGCTAAAGTTCCTACTTTCTCCTAGTCCCTCCAATTATTGGAAATTGCGTGCCGTATTAAAATAACAATTAAAAAATAGTTTTAAGAAAGTAACTGATAACAAACATTTAAAGCTAATATTTCATGGTTATAATCTACCTCCACTTCAAAAATTCGTTGAGAAGAATTCCAGTTAACTAACAAGAGCAGGTTCTAGGGGTATTTTTTGTCCAGCTACTTTTTTTCATGCAGCTCATACCTGGAATGCATTCCGAGTATTATCCGGGAACTTCCACTACTCAGTTTTTTATATAAAACATCTATAAATCAGAATCAGCTTTATTGCCAAGTTTGTGCAGACTAACAAGGAATTTGACGTATGCATGGTGTTGCTCTGGAACTCTCACTCTCATCAGAGAAACAACCTCGGGGAAGAAACTGTCTCTTTGGCAGCTGGTTTTAGCTTACAGCGCTTTGTAGCGCCACCTGAAGTTAAAAGCCTAAACAGTTTGTGTGCAGGGTGTGTGGGGTCTGCAGTTATTTTTGCTGCCCTTTTCCTGACCCTAGACCGGTATGTCCTGGATAGAGGGAAGGTCAGCCCTGATGATTCTCTCTGCAGACCTGATTGTTGCAGTCTGGACCTGTCCTGTTTTGTGGATGAACCGAACCACACGGAGATGGATGAAGACAGGACAGACTGAATGACGGCAGTGTAGAAGATGACCAGCAGCTCCTGTGGAAGGTTGTACTTCTTGAGTTGCCTCAGGAAGTACAGTCTCTGCTGGGCCTTCTTCCGAACATTGTCTATGTGTGAAGACCATCTCAGGTTTCGAAAAATGGTGGTTCCTAGGAACCTGAAGTGGTCCACAGCAGACACAGTGTTGTTGAGGATGATTAGGGTGGGTGTGAGGGTGGTGTTCTCCGAAAGTCCACCATCATCTCCACAGTTCACCTCTGATCCACCTCCAAAGCAGCCCTGGTGACAGCATGATATGCATTCTTTAAATATGGCTACTACTAAGCAAGAAATGTCAACACAATTATAAATATGTTAAAGTTTGAGGTTTTATTGTCCTTTACACATTTTCCATTGAAGGTTCCAGCCACGCATGTCTCCACTCCGCTTGCTCTCGCTCTAATCCACATGGAATCTGTTATGTTTCCTTGGACCCACTGACGGCTGGAGCTTTGGCTTAAAGCGCCGTCTCCAGCCGCCAGTGTAGTGTGCTATACTGCTATTAAAGTGCCTGTGCCACAGGATAAGCATATTTCGATGGAAAAATTTGCAAGTCCAAAGTCGCCCGGAAATGACATCAAAGGGGAAATCTCTGGTCATTCATTGTGTGACCGTCAATGATAAACAATTCAGGTAGAAGCCAGCTTTAAAAACACAGTTATTATGGTGACAAGGTGCATTGCTGGTTGTGGCAGCAATACTATGACAGCAGCCGTTAGTCTGCACTATATTCCTGAAGTGAAGAGGATCAGAGCTGCCTGGATCAGAGCTGGAAAACTGAGGAGGGACAGATGGGCTGGTCCCACCAAGCACAGCCAGTTCTGATTGGAGAACGTCTCGCCAAATTGCTTTGAACAAAGAAAAGGTTGTTGGTGCTGTTGCTGAACGGATCAAGGTTCGGCAGGAGAGAACACTTCCTTGTTGCCAAAGTACATTTAGATATCAGTAGTTATTGTTAAGTATTAAAAATCAGAAACTATTATTTTTGTTTTTAATAATAATAATCCAAAATTATTATTATTATCAAAATAAGATAAACATACAAAATACATACATACAAAATAGATAAACATATTTAGATGAATGTTTTTATAAAGCTTCGAATATAAAAAATGACCCACAAGGTAGTGTCCTCAGATCTTGAATCATCCCTTGTGTCTGCTGCTACTGCTCCATGCTGCTCAGCTTTGCCTCCGGTTGATTCAATCAGTGCCGTATGTATACTGTAACCCTGGATTTACACTGCATCTGCTCCGGTCTGGTCCGGTCCGCTGCAAAGCCCGAAGGAGCTCCAAGAACCATACGCAGATCGTGCAATAAAAGCCATTCCTTTTATTCATACATCACAATTGATTAACATTACCCCTCTTCATTAGATTTAATAATTGTAGAAAAATAGAAAAACATCATACATTTTTCTTTGATTATACTTAGTTTTCTACTTATAAAAAAGATAAGACAGTTAAGACTTCTGAAAAGATAAGACAGTCGCAGTTAATGTGTGACTCCATTCAGGCCTCTTCAGTCCTCAGTTCCAGAGTGTGAAGATATACTCATTTTACTGTTTCATGACATCTTATCCATGTAATTTGATCATTATTTATTTGATACTCTAAAGATTAGGCTCTCATTTCATCATATGTGATTGTTGTTAAACTCAATCATAGCGATACATTTCTGCAAAAGAAAGAACAATTAAAACATTGGTGTATGTTTTAATTCTTCTTTCTTTTGCAGAAGTGTATCGCTATGGGTCCCCCAGACTTCATAGCTTTAAAATGTGAACATTTACTGCTGTATATTTCATTGATCTAATTATGAGGGCTTAATTAATTTCTGCATGGATACATGGAAGGATCTCACCTCATTTTGACAAAGTGTATGTATAAATATATGTGTATATTTTTAATATAACGACTTTAGAGAATTTTTTTGAAAATCTGGACGTTGTGCTGGTTCTGTTTCCTGGTGGTGCGGTATGATTCATGCATATCGACACCGGCCGTGATTCGGCATCCGACAAAAATAGACTCCGGTGGAATTAGATGGCCGTGAGGATGCTGCAACACTTGTTCTCTGCCATCTGATGAAAGATGACTTTCTTCTGCTGACTCTGCTCTCTGATAGTGACAGAAATATATCTAAAGAAATATCAGATTCTTCACTGCTGTTTTGCTGCCATTGTAGCGGCAGTCACTTTACGTGCAGGGATTCCCCTTTGACGTCATAAAAGAGCGCAACAAAATCGCAAAGGAGTAGTCTGGAAATGTCTTTTATGACCATATATCAACAACTGTTGCAACAACTGTCAGCGGCATGAATTTACTTTTGGAAATATTTTATCAGCGTTTCCTTTCCATAAATGTAATTGGATTTATCAATAAAATTCGATCTCACAGGCACTTTAATGTCACTGTGTGACATTGTCACATTAAAGTAATCTGCATAAAACAATAATATTAAATAAACAAATAGAAAATAACAAACAAAATAATAATAATGTTGTAATATTGTATTATTATTGTATTATTGTAAGCTAATATTTTGGGTTTTATGTTTTTGTCTCAGCCATGGCAGTAAGGTGGACAAGAACCTTTAAACGAAAAACTGAGCAAGTGAAAAACCTCGGTGAATTTAGTTTTAGGTTGGCTATTGAATATTCATGCTTCACGAAATCAGCAGGGTCTTCCTCCCATTTGACCCAGTGCACGATGGTTGCATCAGGTCACTCAGCATATTTCTGAACCAAACACACTGTTTCATGATGGTATTGTTTTGTGTGTTTTGGTTGAAATGGGTTGAAATGTTTGTGATCACACATAAAATCAGCTGTTTAGACACACAAACATTTCAACCCATTTAAACCAAAACACACAAAACAATACCATCATGAAACAGTGTGTTTGGTTCAGAAATATGCTGAGTGACCTGATGCAACCATCGTGCACTGGGTCAAATGGGATTTAGGATGTTATTAAACTTTTAACACTCTGTCCCAGTGTAATTCAGAAAGCTGACGTGGTGTAATTTTTCTTTTTTTCAGCCTTCAGGCATGGTTTATGATTTGTAAATAGTAAAATTATATTTTGGTTTGACCTGCTACAGGTTACACAATGGGCTGAGTGCAGTGGAGCTGGGTTAAGTAGAGCCCATAGAAAAGAGGCATTAGTAGTTTCTGCCTGAGATGGAAGTTAGCCTCTTGGCTATAATTTCACTTATTTACATGCTGGGATAAATGGATAAATGGATAAATGGATAAATGGATGGATGGATGGATGGATGGATGGATGGATGGATGGATGGATGGATGGATGGATGGATGGATGGATGGATTTTAGATTTTTCAGAATTCCACTTCACTATTACCAAGCCCAAATGTTTTAATAACACTAATTAAAAGGAAGAAAAACAGTGTATAAAAAATTCTATATTAAAAAATGATGCAAGAGCAGAACAACTGCGCTACAGCACAGTGAGAGTGAATGGAGGAGGAAAAGGTTGGATGAAATGGTTGGTTGGGCCTTTGTTTAATTAAGTTATTTCATTCTGTTTGCTGGATTGTTGCTTGGATCTAGTAGAGTGTATATTTAGTCAAAGATAAGAGTGCAGTCAGCCACTCTGTGTTGCACACACAGCCATTAGTCCTGTGGGAGGGTGAGAGGAACATAATTGAAAAAGGCTGAAGGATGTTAAACCTCCTCTCTGCTCCATTAGCAGGTTCAAACACTCCGCTCAGAGATGAATTGTTTCTCACCTTACTTTGTCTCCCTGCTGTCTTTTACCTACTCTCACTCTCTCTGCCTTTCTTTTTCCTTTTTTTAATCCTCATTTCAGTTCACAATTGATCATCAGTTCTTTAGTAAATGCTTGGTATGTTGTAATGCAATAATATATCGATAACTGCATCTCTGTCTTGTACTTGTGTCATGTAGACCAGCTTCGTAACAGCTACCAAGTGGGTAATGACCATTCACTCAGGGTCATCTATGCCAATGGGATGGACACACACTATCAGACTGAGCCACATATACTAGCAGGTATGTTTAAATGATTTACCATGTACTGTAGCTGCTGTTGGGCATCAATGTAGTGAATACCCATTCCTGTCTCAAAGCCTTCACCAGTCTACATATTGTAGTGTCTGCAAACCCCCGATTTTCTCTGATATTCTTTTAGGAGCTGCTAACCCTACGATCGCCCGGCGCAACATGACCCTGCCAGGAGAGAACGGCCAGAATTTAGTTGAATGGAGGTTTAGGAAGGAGCAGACCCGAGGAAAGGTCATTGTTTTTGGGAGAAAGCTGAGGGTGAGTGGTCTTCTGTTATAGGTGGAATGTTAGAATGATGTTTATATATTTTACTTCCAGCTCTGGATGCAAATAGAATAGAAAAAATTGAATATGGAAAAAAGAAATGTTGCCTAGCTTTTATTTCATTGCCACCTATCTGTAAGTTGTATCAACATCATGTTGTCCAGTTTCCTTTAGTCCATGGATCTGATGCTGCCACCCTGTAGAGGAATGGAAAGAAGATGGCACCTAACACCAATATTTTTTAAAACATATACAACACTAGAAGTGGGTAGGTGATGGTATCTCCAACACCTACAAGATTCCCAACTGCAGTGGGTCCTGGAAGGTGTTTAGCTATTTACAGAGAAACAGTCTACTTCACCACTCTGGACATCACCCTCTTTAACTTTGTCTTTAACTATGTCTTCCACAGCACAGGGGAATACCTTAGGCTAAGATTAAAGCTGGAATATCCTCGAAAACCAGTTGAAAACTGTTCTGTATAGAAGCTTTACTATATTATCTCCAGAATGACACTGAAACTCATATCTGCTGTTGTCCCTCCTCCTCTTTTCTTCTTCGTTAATCTGCCTGCCTGTGGTGGTAGAAAGTTGTTAAAATCTCTCTTTATCTTTGTCTCTGTGAAACATATAATTCCAAAGATCTTATTAGTTTCTTCCTCAGTGATGCAAACTCTTTTGTCATCGTCACATCTCCTTATAAAACTGTAAGAACAGAATTTGAATAAATTATCCAGTTTGAATAAATAATTAACTCTGACTGCACTGTTCAATGGTTAGGATTAATTGGAATGTATGTACCTGACTGTTGTGAATTGCCTTGAGACAACATGTGTTGTGAATTGGCGCTATATAAATAAAACTGAATTGAATTGAATTGAATATCTCCTCCCTCTTGCTCTTTGCCTTTCCTTAGCTATACATCAGAGACATTTTCTCTTTACTTTGTAGGTGACTGTTTGTCTGTTGATTTGTGCAATGTGATAAAGTGCTGGGCATTTTGAACCTTCTGTTCTTCTGTATTTTTGGAATTTTGGTCGATTTATACCTGAATTGTTTTGGGATATAAAAAGGAGCAGTCTGCCATGAGATATTTTTCACTGGCCATGCATAAATCTGGACCACGCTCGGAGGCGTTTCATACCTGCTTTGACAACCAATGACTCTATTCATAGTCTGCTGTAACGAAGTGTGGTTATGTGACTCCAATAAATATCTCCTTTGAGGAATTCGCCCAGAGATATTTTGGGTCAGGAATCATAGTCATATTTCATGAAAGGTCAAGAAATATTTCATGGCTCAAATGGTAATTATTGGAAATAAGTTATTAAAGGTATTCAGAAAGAATATACAATTACATGTAGTCAGAAGCTTTGAGCATTTTTTAATTCTTTTTCCACATAGTAAATGAAGTAACCATAAACATTACACAGTGGTTTAAGTGCATGGGTAGGAGAAGAGAGCAGGAAGGGCTGAGATGGTGGAGAGAATTGGCTGGAAGATGCTGTCACCTGCTCCTGTATGAAACAATCTGGAGTATTCTGTCATCAGAGCAGCTACTAAAATGAAGTATAACTTAACAGCTTGGGTAATATAGATAACAAAGAGTATGTCATATTCAGTCATAAATTCTATGTTCATTTTTTTTACATTTCTCTTTATTTATACTCACACAGACATATTGGCATATTCTTTTATTAATATTTGAAAAAGGTTATACCATCCATGTTTTATGCATCATGTATACCTGCAGGCTCTACAAGTGGCTGCTGAGATGTTCAGCACACAGGAGTGGAGGATGGGTTGACAGGGTCATATTGATGCCTGCAGGCAATTTGCCAGTTCACACTTTCACATTTGTACACTGTTGGAGAGAGAGTGCATGAATGCTCTGCTCACAGTACGATCCCAGCTGTCTGTTAGGAGAAAATTCTAAATTAATGCTTTTGGGCAACAGGGCTCAGCTTTTCTTGTGTTTTATCTCTTTTTTGTCATCATCTGAGTTTACAGATGGGAGAACATCCATGACCCTGCAATGAGACAATCCCATGCCTCAGTATTAGGCTGTGTTTGGCCTCTGTGTGGTTCCATTTGCTCGTGTTTAAGAAGCAGGTCCTTGCAACAGTGAACCTAAGCTAGGCCATGAGGGCTCACCCTGTGATTTGATAAAGAAGAAAGTGATGTCAGCACGTTTTTGTCTGGAACACCTGTAGGAGATATTAAAACAGCAAATGTGAAAGTCTCTGGTAAAGTAACTTGAATCCAACTACAGATGCAATGAGGTTTGTTAAGACACTGGACATTGTTCACAGTAAAGCTGGTCTAATGTCAACATTGACTGAGAAGGTACCTATTACCAAAGTGCCTGCTTTGAGCTCAACTGAAATTAACAGCTACTCACATGGACAAATTAAATTATCACTGGAGAAAAAAAACTTTATGGTCAGAAGAGACAAACATTGAGATTTTTGCCCACAATAACAATGCAAAGGATTATAGTAATAAAAGACTTTCAGAGTCAAGAACATTGTACCAGCTGTCAAGCATGGTGGTAGTACCATCATGCTGACGTTCAGCTTCAGTGCCAGTGTTATGATGCATTGCACAAAGTGAGTCAAATTTGTAGGTGGAAGACTTCCTCCAAATTTCTCTGTTAGACCTCACATTAACAGCTAGATTGATAAAATCTGGATTCACACATCAACATTTGATTTGTCATGGATAAAGCAATCAAACATAAAGCTTCTGGAATGACCTGGCTCCAACACTGTTGGGAAATTTATGGACAATAGTTAAAAACCAGGTCCAAACCAAACAGGAGAGCAAATAGTTGAAATGAGTTCTACCACCACTGCCATGAGGAATAGTCAAATATCTATCCAGAGATGTGTCAGAAACTTGTTGATAACTAGAAAAATGTTTGGCTTCTCTGCTGTTGTTAACAGATATTTAAGGGCACTATAAATAACTACAAACTATAAATAAGGGATGTCGGAGAATAATTATCGGTGATCATTTGTCAGTAGACGAAATGTTACACATGGCAGGCTGACATGGCATAACATGTGAAATGCAGGTCTTTAGCATTCATACCAGTGGGATATGGCTGAGTCTGTGGCTTTTATTCACCAGTTCTGTGTTTCACCCAACTATCTGCTTGCCAGAGTCCCAAGTCTTCCCCATCCCCCTTTAATTCACCTTACTGATTTAACTGGTGCTAATTCACAAATGAATGAGTGGCTAAAATGAAAAGGTGAGAAAATGGAACCTTGGACATTTTCCAGCCAGACTTTCTGTTTAATGAAAGAGCTCTGTACACGATTTATTGGCCGGTTTGTGATGTTTGTCATTGCTTCAAGGATCTATAAGGTGAGCTTAGCAGCAGATCTGGGCTATCTGTCTTCATAAACTGGATTTTAACACCACATCATTTAGATGGTGATTTAGCCTGGCTTGTTGGTACAGGGATGTTACTGTGTTTTATGGCTCCTGGATCAGAGGTTTCTTTTATTTTACAGGCTATGGTACAGACATTCAGATGAAAAGTCAAATTTTAGGATTTTACTAGTGAGTTTTATTAGCCATTTTATTTTCTTTCTCTTATCTCAAACCCTAAAGGCTGCCCTGTACAGTGGTTCTGCTCCACTTCCCAAGTTAACCCAAATTGCACATTTTGTCCATAAAACTGCTGGTTTGATCTTCATAGACACTCAATGCGCATATATTTTCTTTTATTATTATTTTTAGATAGTCATTTCACTCCCTTCTGTAGAATAGTGCATATTTAGTTAGGTGAAGATTTTTGGACCAGAATGGTAATTGTATTGCTATATGGTCAATAAATCTTCACATATATAAAAAGAAGCGTTTGTGTTTATTTTGTGCAAGAGGGATTTATCTGTGAAAATAAGGTCAAAGTTTCCCCACCGATCAGCTGAGCAGCTGATTAAACAGTGACTTTTTGCGTGGTTTTGGTTAATAATTATCAATTATTAATGATACTTAACTTATTGTAATTATTAAGAGATTCGAGCCCATAATCACCACACCAGAGGGCATCTCTCATTTCTATTCATAAGCATTGATTTTTGGTTAAGAAAATTTTTTTCTGAATTTAGATTTCTAATTATATTTTTTGATAAATATTCAATGGATATAATATATCCATTGAATATAATATAAGCAATGGAATGGAATCCAGCAATGGAAGAGAAAGCCTCTCAGCAGTCTGGGCATTGGGGCAGTTTCACTGTTGGATGATGGAAGGTCACATGACAAAGGCCTAACCATATTCTGTGTCACAGTGCAGAAAGCATGTTTAAAAGCATAATTTAAAATATTTACTTGTCTCCTCTGACATTCAGGTAAATGGAAGGAACTTGCTGTCTGTGGACTATGACCGCACACTGCGAACGGAGAAGGTTTATGATGACCACAGAAAGTTCCTGTTAAAGATCATCTATGACACCCAGGGCCACCCAGCACTGTGGGTCCCCAGCAGCAAACTGCTCTCTGTAAACCTGACATACTCCAGGTAAGTACATTTGTGCTGGAGAATGGATTATTGTACTCATCTGCAGTGCATGACACTGCAGGTTAATTTAGTCAATCATATGTAACGATAATAACCTGGATTAATGTTGTAGTTGTAATGGTGTAAAATGGGAGCATGACTGTGTGTGTTTTTGTGTGTGTGTTCAGCACAGGACAGGTAACTGGCCTCCAGAGGGGTCCAACCACAGAGAGGTGGGAGTACGACAATCAAGGAAGAATCATTTCCCGAGTCTTTGCTGATGGAAAGATATGGAGTTACACTTATCTGGATAAGGTAGGAAAATCCTTTTACAGATATGCATACATTCCACTTCCTTTCTTAGCATGACTGCTTTTCCATCCCAGAGCTTACTGGTTCAGGGGTTCTGACATCTAAACTACACCCAGTATCACTCAGCAAATGGTTTGTATTAACAATATCATTCATTCAGAGATGGGAGGATGGCTTGTTTTATTTAGAAGGTTTTTGGTTAGAGGAGAAGTAGAGGGTTGGTGGAGTTAATTTAAACCTGGCACAGACATGTAACGTTAGCCTGCTTCATCCATTTAAAACCAAATTCAATGTTTCTTAGAGATCATTAACCTGTTAGACTTTCCAACTGTGTCCAAGTTTCAACTGTCTAGCTGTGGATTTGAGATGAAATTAAAGTACTATGGCGGAGTCCTCTTTTTTTTGTTATTCCAGTCACTTTGAGCAGCCCACCAGTACCAGTGGCACGGACCAGCTCCATAGCACGATTCCGTCACCACACTGTTTTACTGTTGGTACGGTGTTCTGAGGTTTGAAAGCTTCATCCTGACTCCTCCAAAATACTATTTATGTCACTGAGGCCAAATGATTCAGTGTTTGTCTCATCTGACCCTAAAACGTTTCTCCAGAACATTTAACTTGTTCCAGTGGGCAGCTGCAAACTTCAGTAACACTTGAGGATGTTGACTTGGAAGCTGCGACTTCTTTCTTGGTTGGTATCATCTCAGTCCAACGTGAAGTAAAACTTTGTACAGGGGGAACTGGTGTTCCAATTGTTTCCAGTTCATGGAAGGCTTGACCCTTGGTGGTTCCAGGGTTGTTCCTGAACATGCTAAACAATGTCCTTTCATCTCAGAGGGGCAGTTTGGGTGTTCTTCCAAACCTTGGCAAGGTGGTGAAACATCTGAATGCCTTCTACCTGCATTAAAATAGTTTAAACTGGTAATGTTGAAATCTGTAGTGGAGATCTACAGTTTTCCTTTTTAAATCTTGAAGAGAAACTACCTCATCCTGTGGAGAAATGTTCCACCAAATTCTTCTTTATAAGATTCATTTCAGTTTTATGCTGTGTAATTATTTCACCCAACTCTCCAAATTTATTTTAATGTAAATCGGTGAGAAAAAGAACAGCTTAATGATACAAACGAAAGACAGCGTAGCATGGACCATGTAGGAAGTTGCTCTATAATTCTGGATCTGCTAACGATTTCCAAGGAATCTGTGGACTTCCAAAAGAAGTCAAAAGGCATTAAATAAGTGATTGTTGAAAGGCACGGGTAAGGTAAAGGAAACTGAGCACCAAAAAACTATCCTGTCCTCAAATGAAAGCAACTATTGATGTCAGGAAAGCAGAGCTGACAGAGAGAAGAGAGTAAAAGAAGAAGAGGCCATTAATAGTGAGTGGCTTTGAAAAACATCTCTAAGGGAGCTTAGGAGAGGAGAGAGCAAAAAAACAAACAGTGTGAGGAGGAAGAGGATGGGGAAAGGGAGGGGGAGCAATCCAACACTTCTGCTGTATTAGCCTAGGAAGGGCCTGACACTATGAACGCCACCTGGCATTGTTGGTGTGGGGATACAGAGTGGGGTGATTGAGAGCGATGGAAAGACAGACGGACAGAGGTACGACTGTGAGACAAGACTCAAGGGATGCTGGGAGCTTAGTTAGGATGTCAGATAGAGAGAGAGGCAGAGGTGAGGGAAGGAAGAACAACAGAGGGCTACAGATTAGAATTACAGAAAGTCAAAAGAGGCAGCAGGTCATGAAATATGGCCTCTATAGGGAGATGTCTGTTGTACTTATGTGAATTTAAATATCTACTAAATGATTGTCAATCACTTCCTTTATGCTTTTGTTCTATAGTAATGGATCTGTATCCTTTTGTTCTTTATTTTCTACCTGAAGGAAAGAATGGTGCCACACTCGTCCGTTTGCTTTGTGTCCTGTATGTGACATATTCTGCTCTCTTTGACAGTCCATGGTGTTACTGCTGCACAGCCAGCATCAGTACATCTTCGACTACGACTCAGGGAACCGTCTGTCTGCCGTCACCATGCCCAGCGTGGCTCGGCATACCATGCAGACCATTAGATCCGTGGGCTACTACAGAAACATGTACACCCCCCCGGAAAGCAATGCCTCTGTTACTGTGGACTACTCCGAGGAAGGGCAGGTGTGTGGTTTTCAATCACTGTGGAATTAGGAAATCCTTCCTGGCTTTTTCAGAATGACTTTGACTCTGTATACTGGTTTTGGTAAAGTCTTCAGATGTACATTTTAGGATTGTATGTGATATAATAACATAAAATAGTGCATATTTAGGAAGTGGCACGAAAATTATACACGGTTTTTCAAGTTTTTTGTGAATAAAAATCAGAAAAATGTGTTTTCTATATGAATTGTGAAGGAGTTGTAGAACTGCATTATGCTGCAAGTCTTTTGTTGTCTGTTTCCACCAGCTTTTCACATCTAGAGCTTGTAAAGTTTGCCCTTTCTTCTCTGAAAAAAAGCTCAGGCTCTGTCAGATTGGATGGAAAGCATCTATGGACTTCAGCTTTCAGGACTTCAGCTTTCATTCCCACAGATTTGGATTTAGCGCTGGACTTTAAATGGACCATCTAATCCATCCATTGTAGTGTTTCATGTACGTTTACGGTAGTTGTGCTGCTGGAAGGTGAACCTCCCCCCAGTCTCAAGTCTCGTACAGCCTAACAGTTTTTCTTCCAGTATTGTCCTGTGTTTAACTTCACCCATCCTTCAGATCAAGTCCAGAAAGGCTTCCCTGTCCCTGCGGAAGAAGGAATCAGTCAATCTATCTGTCCATTTTTCCATCTGTATCTGATATCTGCCACCCTGTGGATGGTTCTCCTGCCTGAGCTATGGATCTCTGCAGCTACTCTAGAGTCATCCTGGGTCTCTTGTATGCTCTGATTTCTGCTCTCCTTGTCCAGCCTGTCAGTTTAGGACAGCCAAGCCTTGGTATGCTTGCAGTTGTACCATCCTTCTACCATGTTCAGTGGATAGATTGAACAGAGCTCTGTTAGATATTCAAAGCTCAGGATATTGTTTTAGAACCTAACAGCTGGATTTATACTGAAATTAAATTAAATTACACACAGGGGGACTCTGTGACTTCTCAATAAAACACATTAAAGTTTGTATATGTAATGTAACAGAATGTGTAGAAGTTTAAGGTTGTTTAGGCTGCAGGTGTGTACCTCTCAGGTTGGCGTATCCCAAGCTGATTATTCACCATGAAAGATCTGTTGGTTATAAGCCATCTCTGATCGGATCTCTGATTTTGCCTGTCCACATCTTTCTGTGTCTCCAGCTCCTCAGAGTTGCTCATCTAGGAACCGGCCGACGGATACTGTATAAGTATCGCAGACAGGTATGTGGTTTCACTAATACTTTTATCCTATTAAGTTTATTAGAACATTATAACTACTTCATGTATAGTTTTAGAGTTTTAAACACATTTATTATTTAGAAGTAATGAATTTCTTTCACCTAAGCAACACTACTGTAGTATTAAAATAGTGTCTCATAATAATTATAGCGATATTTATTTAGATAATTTGTGTTGGTATTATAACAACAGAGAATAACAATAAATATATACCAAGGGTACTTTGAATGTTATTGTGGGCGAACAGAATCTGTTACAGCTCGGTTGTATTTGTCTCCCCAGAATAAGCTGGCAGAGATCCTTTATGACTCAGCACGGGTCAGTTTCACATACGATGAGACTGCTGGCGTGCTGAAAACCGTCAACCTGCAAAGTGAAGGCTTCATCTGCTCCATCCGCTACCGCCAAATCGGCCCGCTGGTTGATCGGCAAATATTCCGGTTCAGCGAGGACGGGATGGTGAATGCGCGATTCGATTATACCTATGACAACAGCTTCAGGGTCACCAGCATGCAGGCTGTAATCAATGAGACGCCGCTACCCATTGATCTCTACCAGTTTGATGATATCTCTGGGAAAGTGGAGCAATTTGGGAAGTTTGGAGTTATCTACTATGATATCAATCAGGTAAGGAAGGTGTCACTGCCACCATTTGAATAAACTCAACCAATAGATTAGCCATCATCTATACCTGCTTGTCCGGGAGTGTCTGGTGCCTTTCTCCAGCACAGGGTACACCCTGGACAGGTCGCCAGTTCATCACAGGGACAGAGACACACTGGACCAACAACCATGCACACACACTCACACCTAAGGGCAATTTATGGTCATCAGTTAACATAACAGTCATGTTTTTGGACTGTGGGAGGAAGGCGGAGTACCCAAAGAGAACCCATGCATGCACAGGGAGAACATGCAAACTCTATGCAGAAAGACCCTCGGCCGGGATCAAAACCCTGGACCATCTTGCTGCAAGGCAACAGTGCTACCAACTGCAACCCACCAACAGATTAATAGGAAAAAATAACGTTAGTGGGTTTATCTCCAGGAACACCTGATCATGCTTCACATCGTGCTTAAATTGGTGAACCCAAACATTTGGAGCATTCAGGGTTACAGGATATAAAGCAGAAAGCTGGTTACAAATAAGTAGGCTAAGTAGGCTATGAGGCTTTGTTCTCTTTTATCTAGTTTTATGTTAAAGTACTGTATTGTCAAACGTATTAGGTCAACCCTACAAATCATTGAATTCAGATGTTTTAGTTACTTGAACAATGGAGTAAGAGGAGCAGCTGCTCCAACAGTGGGGAAACAAACCTGTTTCTGTTTCCCAATTATTTAACCCAAAAGAATCTTCTCACTCCCTGTAGTCCGACAAATTTTAAAAGTCCTTGTTTAAGCTCATTGTACACTTTTAACCAGCAAGCTAAAAAAACTTCCAAAAGCTTTAGTAGGTTTCAAGCTGCTATAGCTGCATAGGAGAGGACATCATATTACACCCTATGGATTAATAATGTGATGACAATCTGGTTTACTGGCTAGGCTGTGTGTGTGAAGGTAAATAGCTTTGGCAATATAGGACAGATGCAACGTGGGTCTAAGCATGCGTGTCTTTAGACTGAATGTTTTGTCAGTAAATGAGACTATCAAAAGTCAGAGGCAAACTGAATTCATTCTCGGTTGATAATTGTGTTAAATATGCATCCTAAGTGTGCATATGACCAATCCCTGTTGATTTATTTATTTATAATATTTTTGTGTGCTTAATTTTGTATATTTATCTTTGATATTTATTTTGCTGAGCTGGGCACGCACAAATCTGCTCTCCATCAGAGCTCCTCCAGCAGACGTCTCCATCTTACGTCCTGAACAGAGGCGCGGTCCTCGACGCGGGGGACTAGAGCCTCTATCCCGTCCTGATCTCTCAGACCTGGAGCAGGTTCAGCAGTGCAGCAGTGGATCTGTTCGCTACACATGCAAATGCTCAGTTACAGCTGTAGTTCTTACTCAGTCCAAGGGAGAACAGATCTTTAGGAGTGGACACCTTTGCTCACAGTCTGTGGCCGAAGATGCTCATATGCCATATCCTCCAGTTCCGCTGATTTCACGGCTCCAGGATTGGTTCAGGAGGAATAGCTTTCATTGATTCTCAAAGCCCACAAGCACAGAGGCACACCGTAACTGAACATGCAGCAGCTGGTATCAGCCCGCCTGTGCCAGCTGCTGTGAAGGGAGGATGCGTTCCTCCAGGCATGAGGGGTAATCAGGAGTTACCCAGAGACAGGTCAATGTCTCTGGGATTGGCTGCTAAACGGGAATGCTTACAGAGGCTCGTGGTAATTGGCTTCTTCAATCCCCCTTATAACTCTGAGGAGGAAGCAGAGCTTCATCGCCTTTGTCCTATGAGCGTTCTCTCAAGTCATGTGGCCGTACGGCTGCACCACGCCACTCAGGATGAGATAATATTTATTTTTCAGCCGTTCATAACCTCTGTTGTGCTTTGTCAATAATGAATTTAAAAAAGCCTGCCCTTGGTCAGAGGTTATTAGCTTCTGGTGTGGTGCTTGAGGCACGCAGGGGTTGCTACACTACGTCATTACTCATGATCCAGCTGCTGATATGTTTCTTTTCATTTCTATGATCTATGAGAATGGCGGCTGTGGCTTAGGTGGTAGGAGTCTGTCGTGTAACCAGTAGGTTGCCGGTTTGAACCCCCGCTCTGTCCATCTCAGTCGTTGTGTCCTTGGGCAAGACATTTCACCCTCCTTGCCTACTGATGGCGGTCAGAAGGCTCGGTGGCGCCTGTGCATGGCAGCCTCACTTCTGTCAGTCTGCCCGCAGGCAGCTGTGGCTGCTTTGTAGCTCACCACTGTCAGTGTGTGAATGTGTGTATGAATGACTGAATGTAGTGTGAAGCGCTTTGGAATCTCTGGGGACTTGATAAAGTGCTATACAAGTTCAGGCCATTTACCACGGACTACATCCTGCTTCGCTTTTAATCCAATAGCAATAACCTTAAAGGACAAAGCCTATACTAAATAGAATGTTGGTTCTGTACTGTAACCCCAGATTGTTTAATTATAGGCGCAGCACTTTAAGTTTTGGGCCTCAATGGTTCCCAAATGGCTGAAAAAAAAACCTTATTTGGGAGCTGATTGTCCACACTTCACAAAATGTATTCACAGTGAGACCGGCGTGGGGCCCATTCAGCAGGTGAGCATGGACTAAATGTTGTCAGTGCTGCGCTGCGCGAGAGAGATAAACATAGTGGGGAAAATGCATAAATACAGACTGTAAAGGGTATTTCATAAATAGGGAACAGGAGCAAGGTCTGGGCTAAAGCCCCAATGTTTCAAGACCCTACAATCGGTCCTGGGTTAAAGACAGAAGAATTTTGGAGCAGCAACAACATGGGTTTATTTGGTAAAATAGTCGCTGTAAGGTTTTACTCTTATTCTGAAACAATGCCGAAATGATTTGGAGTTGGCATTTTAAACTGGGTTTATGTCAGCTAATAGCAAGGTTAGCATACTAAAACAGCTGTCTTCATGCGTGTTCCCGAGAGAATGTTGATTTAAACCTTGTAAAGTCTACATTCAAAGCTTTCCTTGAGGCTGCCAATGTTTCCAAATCCAGCACGTTCCCTGAAAGACTAAGTGAAACCTAAAATAATGTGGTACCACAACTACTATGCCTGGAAATAAACTGACCAGAAACATTACAAAGACATCACAAAAAGGTCTTAATTTCTTCTGCACAGCCTGACAACAGAGGATCATGTTTCTGTCCAAAGGGACATTTTAAGCCATACCCTCCAAAAGGTTGACTGATTTGGAAGAGTTTTCAAAGAAAGATGTTTCTTTAAAGGAAAAAATAAAATAAAGCACTTAAGTAAAGCATTCTAGTTTCACTCTCTCCAAAAATTGATACTGAAAAGCAGCATTTGAGTGGTTAATACCAGGTAATAACCTACTCAGAACCTGCAGCTCAGTCTGACTGAGGGTTTTACTCCTCTTAATGGGAATGTAGAAAGCTTCTCTATACTTGTTTCCATTTAAGTATGATGTCAGATTTTTTGGAGTGATTTTGAGATGATACACACACCATCAGCACATTAAGCTAAAACGCAACTTGTTATAAATGTGAAAAATGCCTCACTAGATGTAGTGATTTTCCTTCATATATAGGCTCTCAGTTGGAGTCTGATAAGCATGGCTTTGCATCACTGAAGGAAAACAATGTTTAATTCCTGTTTCAGATCATCTCCACAGCAGTGATGACCTACACCAAGCACTTTGACCAACATGGCCGTATCAAGGAGATCCAGTATGAGATTTTCAGGTCACTCATGTACTGGATCACCATTCAGTACGACAACATGGGCAGGGTCACCAAGCGCGAGATCAAGATTGGACCTTTTGCCAACACAACCAAATATGGTTATGAGTATGACGTTGATGGACAGCTGCAAACAGTCTCCCTCAATGAAAAGTTAATGTGGAGGTGGGTTTTTTTTCATTACACTACTGTAGGAAGAACACTCCTCTGTGAGTTGATAACTAGTGTTAACGCTTTAATGCCGGCTTCGCAGGTATAACTATGACCTGAATGGAAACCTGCACTTACTGAACCCAGGGAACAGTGGTCGGCTGACCCCACTACGCTACGATCTGAGGGACAGAATCACTCGTCTGGGAGATATTCAGTACAGAATGGATGAGGATGGATTCCTAAGACAGAGAGGAACTGAGATATTTGAGTACAACTCTAAAGGTGGGAATTATTATCCAGTCACACCAAATATGACAGAGCAGGGTACAGCTTTACATCCTTGTAGAACTAGCTGTTCTAGAACAAATCTAGGTTATTATACCAGAGCAAATGTTCAGCGATCTCATAGCTTGGATGATAACTTTCATTTTAGCATTGGTTTGAAATATTTGTCCTTCCATATGGTTTCAGGTCTTTTAGTTCGTGTATACAGTAAAGCGGCCAGCTGGACCATTCAGTACCGGTATGACGGCTTGGGTCGGCGTGTTGCGTCCCGGAACAGTCTGGGCCAACACCTGCAGTTTTTCTATGCTGACTTAAACTACCCCACACGGATCACCCATGTCTACAACCACTCCAGCTCTGAGATCACATCTTTCTACTATGATTTGCAGGTAGTTGCCGTTCAGTTATTCTGATAGTCATCGTGTTTTTGGTGTTTTAGTATTTGGTGAAACTAAACATGAGAATGAGGTACGTTATAACCTATTAGTGCAAAATAAGATTTGTTTATTTGTTGATTAGCGTTAAAATTTAAGTTGTCTAATTTTTTTCATTAATGAATGAAAGCTAATCTCCGATCTTATGTTACATTGAGTAACCTCCCCACCTCACTGTTAGCTAAATGGACTGAATTTATATAGCGCTTTTCCAGTCATACAGACCGCTTTACACTAGAGCCACCTTCACCCAATCGCACTCACTAAAGCAGGAGGAAGCTGGAATCGAACCCTCAACCTTCTGATTACAAGACGACTACTCTTCCTACTGAGCCTAAAGAAGCATGACTTTAGGCTGGTTGTGTATAGTAAGTCGGACTTCCATGCCTTGTCTTCTGCTTATCTAAGATCAGGTACCTAGGGTAACAGGTCCAGGAGGAAAACTCAGATATCTTCTTCAGCTCATGCTGGAGGATAACAAGGCATTCCCTGGCCGGAAGGCACCTACAGCCCCACCAGCATGTTCTGGGTCTACATACAGGTCTCCTCCCAGTGACATGAGCCCAGCAGGCATTATGATTGGATGCTCGAACAACCTCATCTAACTACTTACAATGCAGAGGAGCAGCGGTTGAACTTCAAGCACCCCCTGATCACAGAGTTCATCACCCTATTTCTGAGGCTAAGCCACCCTGTGGAGTGAGCTGATTTTAGCCCCTTGTGTCCAGGATCTTGCTCATTCAGTGACGATCACAATGTTAGGGTGAGGGTCTACATGGACCATTTACTGGTCTAGATGGACCAGCTTTTTCTTATCCACCATTCCCCTTTGATTCTATGGACTGTTGTTTCTTGGGCTTTGGTCCCTAGTTAGAGTCTTCCATGGCAAAATGGTCTCAGGGTCAAACTAGGATTGATTCCTAGATCTGGACAAAGAACATGATGAATGGCATACCTCAGCCAGAACAGAGAGACCGTATCACCAAGCTGGAACCAGCCCTGACTGGGAGGGGGATGGGGCCTGGATCCTGGTGCCTTCTGAATCTGTCCTTCTGAATTTTGGGTGGGCTTAAACCGAAGAGACAATAGAGGGTGGAAGGAGAGGACAGACCCGGAGGCCTAAGTATTCTAATTTCCAGCTTCATGATCTGGTTTGTGGGATGTAGAATGTACCACAAGCTTCAAATTAATCTGATTATTTTGCTTGTATATATGTGCTCCAAAAATTATTTTTATGTTCATCATTATTACTATTATTATTATTATTATTATCATCAAGGTATTAATCTGAATAGTTAAGTAGCTGCTGTGGGGTAGATCGTGATCTCGCTTTGTAGTCTTTGTCACGGTTCATTAGCGCCTCCCAGAGGAAAAGATTGTGAACAACATGCTGATCAGAATAGGAAGACATTCAACAGACCTGCTCTCACTTTGCATTATCTCTCTAGTTTTTCCTTATTTAAAGCTGTCTGTCTCTTCACGTCGAGTGCAGTGAAACCTACTGTCCTGTTTGTACTCCATCAGCTTGCTTCTAATCCCAGTGATGCAGCATTCCACACAGCATCCCTGCTTTTCACTTCAAACAAATAGCTTTCTTCTTTTAAAGTGAATTTGGAAATATTGCCTCTTTGTGAGAGCGAAGGACCCTCGCAACATTGGTATTGTGTTTGAGTCATTTTAAAGCAAGCGTCTCCCAAAGCACTCACAACTGAAGGAATCTGTACGAGTTTAACTGTAATGATGAATAGGTGACTTTGGGAGGTTTCAGCAGCACAACACAGAACAAACTAATGATGGTGTCGGTATCAATTTTTAAGGCTGTCTTGTACATTATAAAGAGCTGTTCTGCTGTAATGATAGAAATTACCTTTATAAATGTCTTCACAGCCTTAATGAATGTGTGTGTTGTGTGTGGTTGCACAGGGACATGTGTTTGCCATGGAAATCAGCAGTGGAGAGGAGTTTTATATTGCGTGTGATAACACTGGGACTCCGCTGGCTGTCTTCAGCAACAACGGACTGCTCCTTAAACAGGTACAAATGTTTTCTCATAAACAGGAGAAGGAAAACAGCTGAGCATGTACTTTATTTGTGAAATTGTTTTGCATTCCCAGAGCAGATTATAAATCAGTGTGTGTGTGTGTGTGTGTGTCTAGGTACAGTACACAGCATACGGAGAGGTTTATTTTGACTCCAACCCTGACTTTGTCCTGGTGATTGGTTTCCATGGCGGCCTGTATGATCCTCTGACACGACTGCTGCATTTTGGAGACAGAGATTATGACATCCCTGCTGGGAGGTAGACCATCCGTCTCTTATTTACTCATTTCTAGTCCAAGCAGGGTGTGTGATTGCATGCGAGAGCTTTGCTGTGTGGTTTGTAAGCATCACACTTGATCAGAGTGTGTCCCGTGTTTTGTCTTCTTTTGAAGGTGGACCACCCCTGAC
Organism: Crenichthys baileyi; assembly: GCA_036173005.1. Lineage (NCBI taxonomy): Eukaryota > Metazoa > Chordata > Actinopteri > Cyprinodontiformes > Goodeidae > Crenichthys > Crenichthys baileyi. The sequence continues at coordinate 108,392 of JAHHUM010001600.1, read as the reverse complement.
ATCAGCACATGGACGCGTGTTGGGAAAGACCCACAGCCCTTTAACTTATATATGTTCCGAGGCAACAACCCCGTCAGCAAGATTCACCAGGTCAAAGAGTATGTTACAGGTAATAGGTTCAGTCATCCCCTCCCTGCCCCGCTAAAAGGATTCAGGTGTGGAACATGGATCAGATAAACACTGGATTGAAAAAAATAAATTGGATATTTAATGTTATAGAACGGAGTGGATGACACACTCTTCTTGTTGAGCTTTATATGAAACCATAACAGAAGCCCCAAGCCACAGTTCTTATTCTAAGATGTTGACTGGGTGCTTCAACGTTTCAATTTTTGTGTTTTTTTTTCTAATTTCACTGCCTGTTTCCCTGCAGATGTCAACATCTGGTTGGTCACGTTCGGCTTTCATCTTCATAACGCCATCCCAGGATTCCCTATTCCCAAATTTGACCTCACAGAGCCCTCCCTGGAGATGAAAAAGAGCCAGCTTTGGGATGACTTGCCTGTGTGTATTCCTATTCATTTAAACTACAATTTAGATAATCTGGATGTTTCAAATCCTCTGATTACTACAATGTATAGATCCTTGTCCTTTAATACATACAGCAGAAGATAAGAAACAGTGTGCGGGTTAATAAAAATCCGACTTTTCAGGATAAATTCAGTTTAGTGTTTGCAGGACAGACTGTACACCACTGCACCTGCTTTAGTCCCTGACTCCTTATCATGTGCTGGAGGTGTAATGGTTGAGTTTCTGATCAGAGTGTTAGCTGTGGCTACAGGTTCTGCTGATTTACAAAAACAGCATAATTTCTACAACCTTTGCTCAGGAAGTTTGGACTGTTTTATTGATTTTTGGCTCTTTCAGTTAGAGGACAGTATTATTTACCTGTTAAGTTTTCAGACTCATGCTTGTAGATGTTTCACACTCTAATGCTACGTGTATGTTGTAGCATTAGAGTGTGTATTTGGTGTTTTATTTGTTTGTAGTGTATGTAAGAAGTCTACACAGCTCTGTTATAAGGCCAGGTCTCTGTGCAAACTATGGCTTAGGATAAAGGATGAAAGTGAGCAAATTTCAGAAAATTCAAGGACAGCTGAGCTTTATTAACATCAGATTCATTGTTGATGGCAGCTGTGTGCCCAAGAAGACTGAATGGTGTAAATGAATCACACAAAGTCTTTGATATTGTATACATTCACAGGTGTTTCACAGGATCTGGTACAAAGACAGCAACTTATGTTTACTATGAATCTGAGTCTAACTGATTGGATTTATCAGGATTTATGGATAAATATAGAAGAGTGTCATCAGCATAACCATGGAAATTTAACAAATACTATCTGATATTTTTATCAAATGAAATGATATATATAGTAAAGAGATCCAAGCACTGAACCCTGTGGTACTTCACAAGTTACCCTTGTGCGTGATGTACATTTATCATTATCATGAACAAACTGGAATCCATCATACAAATATGATCTAAACTAGGCTAGTGCTGGTCCCGTGATCCTTACAGCCTATTTTATACTTTTCCTTCTGACATAGTTGTTTGTGCGTTGATTAAATAATAGATTGATAAACGTGACATTAATAGTGGAAAGAATTCTGAAATTGTTTAATCATGATCTAATTTTTTTACATTACAAAAACCTGGCATTTTTATTTGGTGTGGACATATTGTATCCACTGTAAGGTCGGTTTTCAGTTTGTTAATGAAATCTAAATCCAAAGTTCCCAGTGTATTTATTTCACCCCTACTTTAGAGTCACAATGAATGAACATGAAATGTTTACGTCCTCTGTGATATTTTGACATCAAACTACCATAACATTATGTCTTCAGTTTTGATTGACAGCTGGACATAGTGAGTTGGACAAGCTGAATATGCTACTTTATTTTATGTCTCAATAATGACCAGTTAATAGTAACACTGTAAAATTTTTTTTGCTTAAAACCCCCATTCTTATCAGACTAATCAAAAATTAATGCCCCTAAAATTCTTTAAAAAGGTCATTTTAAAAACTTTAAAACAAATTCTTACAGTAAATTAAAACATAACTACTACTCTGTCAACAACCGACCCATTGACTGCTCTGACTATGATCATCTGAATTTATCTGAAGGTCAGCAACAGCGAGGACACAAACTGTATTTATTTTCTTAGTAAAACTTAAAAAATTGTAGTATGTGACGGTGCTAAAATTTTGGGAAAGAGGAAAATTGCCAAGAAAAAGCGCTGTGAACAATGAGAGTTTTTCCTCTGTCATTGTGACATTGGAAAACAAAGATGGAAAAGATGTCCGCACTTCCTCTAAACCCTTTATTTCTATTTTTTCTCTTCTCCTGCACCCACTCTGTTACTGGGGTAATTACACTGCTCAAAAAAAAAAGGGAACCTTAAACAACACAATTAACTCCAAGTAAATAAAATTCTGTAAAATCAAACTGTCCACTTGGAAGAAAACTGATTGACATCAGTTTCCTTCGTTGTAAAAAGGGAAAAGACAAAGGGGGAAATTTTTGGGCGATTAGCAAACACACTCAAAAGGGGGGGTTCTGCGGGGGGGGCCCAAGCCCCTTCTCAGTCCTATGTTTTTCGGGCTGTTTTTTGGGGGTCATTTGAATTTGGTGGTGCTTTTACATGTGGTGCAGAACGGCTCAACACCCCACTGGCTCAGGTGTCGGGTCATCAGGAGGCAATAAGCAGTGTGGCAAAAAGGGTTGTGTTCTGTCAGGTAGGTCCAAACCGGGAGGCCTCCCAGGAGACAGGCCTACACCAGGAACGGGAGGGGGCCTAGGGGGGAAAAACCCCAGCAGCAGGACCGAAACCTCCGCCTTTGGGCAAGGAGGAACGGGGAGGAGACTGCCAGAGCCTGAAAAATGACCTCCAGCGGGCCACAAATGGCATGGTCTGCACAAACGGTTTGAAACCGCTCCATGAGGTGGTAGAGGGCCCGGGCCCCCAAAAATGGGGGTTTTCTCACAGCCCAACCCGTGCGGACGCTTGGCATTGCCGGAACCCGGGGTTGGGAAAATTTCACCATGGCGCCCTGTGCTCTTCAAGGAACGGTTCACACTGAGCACATTGACGACGTGACAGAGCTGGAACCCGTGAGAGCGATCTGCTGCCTGCAACATCCTTCAGCATGACCGGGTTTTGGGTTTGGGGCTAAAGGGGGTGGGGAAACGGGGGGAAATCCCACCCCCGGCCCCCCCATTGCTCGCCCAAAGGGGTCTTGCCCTTTGTACCAGATGAATCCTCGACCCCCTTTTGAGACCCTAGCTGGGGCGGTTTGGCCCTGGGTTCCTCCTATGCCGGACAAAGCTAGACCCATGTGGCTGGGGTGTTAGCAGTTCCTGCAAGAGAGACTTGAAGCTATGGGCGGCCCCCCCCTGTTCCCCAGACCTGGAAACGATTGACCATCTGGACCATTCTCGCTCCTCCCCCAACGTCCGTTCACCCAAAACTGTCCAGGATTGGGGGATGCTTTAGTCCAGGTCTGGGGGAATCCCTCAGGGAACCTCCCCGTCTCACAGGAGCATGCCCCCGTTGTAGGGGGGTCAACGCCTGGAGGCCACACCAATACTGACCTCTTTTTACTTTTTTAAGGACATTACATAAAGTTGGGTCAGCCTGTAGGTGTTTTTTACTTTTATTTGGTGTGACTCCCAACCCCCCCTCCATTGGTTAATAAATTTGATTTTCTTTTGAAATTTTTTTGTGATTTTGTTGTCAGCACTTCAACTTTGTACGAAAAAAGTATTCAATGGGAAAATTTTTTTTCATTCAGATCTAATGTTATTTTGAGTGTTCCCCTTTTTTTTTTGGACAGTTAATTGGGCAGCTATCAAGCAGTCAACTTCAAAATCAAACTTTATTCGCTTCACAAAAAAAGGTTTGAATCAAGAGAGAATCGCAAATAATAAGAGAAGGGGAAAAAAGAGAAAAGAGAAGGGGAAGGGACTCAGAAAAGGCTCCCCAGAATTTTTAAAAGGTTATCTGAAGGGAGGAAATTTTTTTTTCATAATCCTTTAGTGTGCGGCGTGTTGACAAGCTGACCCCACTAACAGATACACACATGCAGAAAAGAGTCTACTCTTTATTAGCTTTGTACAGTATAATGCAGTCCTGTGGAAGAACTATGTTATGGGGAGTGGGGACGGTTACAGCCCCCGGCAGACACAAATGAAACATCATAATTTTCATTTTAATACATGCAACTAGAAAATCAGCTTGGTGAATAATAAAACAGGTTTTTTTATATGAACAGTACATAATATACTGTTAAATCTATTGGTTGTTTGAAACAGTACATTTTGAGCTCTGTGCCAAAGAGCACTTGGTACAGTCACCTGCAAAAGCATCCAGTATACAAGTATTTGCATATCCACAAACTAATCGAAAAACCTTACCTCCACATTACCCGAGGTAGTAGAGCACCTCAGGTGCTCCAACCTGGGGATTTCTGCAACTCCTCCACCGTTACCAAGGGCTTCGTGTATGCAGTGATTTGTTCAGTCCATTCTTTGAACCTGCTTGAAACATGGTAAACATGCAGGTAGCAGCATCATAGTGTTGGGATGCTTTTCCCCAGCAGGCATTCCTGGAAGAAATGTTAGAGGCTGCAAAAGATGGAGGTTCACCTTTCAACAAGACCGCTACTCTAAACATCCAGCCAGAGATACAGTGGTTTAGATCAAAGCTTGTTCATTTTTTTGAATGGCCTAGTCAAAGTCTAATTTAGAATCTGTGACAAAACTTGAACATTGGTGTCCTCTATTCTATCTGACTGAGCTTCAGTTATTTTGCAGCAAAAACTGGAAAACGTTCAGCGCTAAACTGGAAGAGACATTTCCTAAAAATTATGCACTACTTTGTGTTGGTCTATTATATAAAATCCCAACAAAATACATGGAATCTGTGGGTGTAATGTGACTGAATGTGAAAAAATGTTCATGGTTATAAATATTTTTGCAAGGCACTGTATAAGACAAGGACACTAGATGAGTGGCTATGAGTGTGTTTTAATGCGCTGGACATGTTGTAATGTCTCCTTGTTGCTTCCCTCTGCAGTCTATCTCAGGTGTGCAGCAGGAAGTGACTCGTCAGTCATCAGCCTTCCTGTCCTTGGAGCGTATGCCCGAAATTCAGCCCAGCCGACGGCATTCCGACCACACCAAGCCCTGGTTATGGTTCGCGACCGTCAAGTCACTGATGGGAAAGGGCGTCATGTTTGCTGTGGTGCAGGGACGAGTGGTGACGAATGCTCTGAACATTGCCAGTGAGGACTGCATCAAAGTGGCTGGAGTCCTAAACAACGCCTTCTACCTGGAGAACTTACATTTCACCGTGGAGGGGCGAGACACTCACTACTTCATCAAGACCAGCCTTCCTGAGAATGACCTGAGCACTCTGCGGCTCACCTCAGGCAGGAAGTCACTGGAAAATAGCGTGAATGTCACAGTGTCCCAGTCTACAACTGTGATGAATGGGAGAACACGGCGTTTCGCTGACGTAGAACTGCAGTATGGCGCTCTGGTACTTCACGTGCGTTACGGAACAACGCTAGACGAAGAGAAAACGAAACTTAGAGAGGAAGACAGAGGGCGTGTCTAGTTCCCGGCCCGGAAAAAGCGAGTGAAGATGGGGAGGAAAGGGGTAAAGGGTGTGGACGAGGGGGAGAAAAAGGCAGCTTTTTGACGTGGGAAGGTTTGGGTTTTCGATTGCTACTACGTCCTGTCCATTGAGCAGTACCCTGAACTGGCCCACACGCCACAACATCCCTTCTCCGCCAAGTAATAGGGAGAGGTAACACGGCGTAACAGTCCAGTCATCCCCTTGACTGTCAAAAAACTAAAACAAAAAAGTTAGGGTTTTCACTAAAGGGAGCAAGATTAACGTCTAAGACTCCAAAAACTGCCCACCAACTCCCTTAGATTTTGCTTTTCCGGTGGTTAAAGTAGAATGCAAAAACTTTTGATGATCATTTTATTCAAGCTGACCTGAAACTCCAGCTGTGACTGTCTTCATGAACCTGAGAATGGTTCTGTAATGCCCTACTTTTTGTGTTCCCTCTCGTGCTTTTAGACAGGCTGCCTGCATGTCCTTCCACTTCCCTCTGATAGGCCAGGCTAACCTGACTGCCATGTTTGTGAGCTATATACCTGTTAAACAGAGACTTTGGGGNAGTTACATAAAGAAGTATAATGGCAGTATAAAGGGTTTCTTGTCAAAACATCTTCAGTAGGTCAGATTATTGTAGTGATGTCCATACAGGTCTCAAAAAACAATCAGGTACTGCCCAACACCAGGAAAATGGATCACTGCACTGGCTCCCTCTTTGTCAAAGAATAGAAGTTAAATCGTATAAGGCATTGAGTGGTCTTGGATCTAAATATTCTTTAAAGTTGCTGGTCAGGTATGAAACAAGTAGAACCCTGAGGTTATCAGAGACCTGTTCACTTAGCGATCCCAGGACCAGAACTAAAAAAAAGGTCAGCCAGCACTTTATTTCTATTCTTCTGGGTCTGGAACCAACTTCCTAAATACCTCAAATGTGCAGAAACGGTTGCCTCCTTTTTATGTTTCAGCTGTTGATTTTTAAAAATTAGCTTAATAGTGCTTCTTTCTTTTTATGTAATGCCTAAATTATATTTTTATTTCTTGTTTTTAATGTATTTTTCTTTACCTTTGTTTCTTAATTTCTTTGTAAAGCACATTGAATTACCTTGCATGTATGTTGCTATACTACAAAAAAAACAACTCTCCTTAACTTAGAAATGTGTGCATTAATTGTTTAGTGTGGCTCTGTACATTGATTAATAAATATTTTTTACTTACATTTCCCATGCTGCTCTGGCTTTCACTTTTAACTACGACACTAGATGGCGCCGTTTGGTGCAACATTGATAACCATCCTCTGTCATAGGATTGTGGTGGCATGGCAGGAACATGCGGCCTGCCTTGTTTTTGCTCTTTGCTTAGATTAAATAGACTCATGTCTTTTGATGTTTTTTGAGGGAACTTAGGTGGCTGCAAGAAGAGGAAAAGTAGTTTGCTGAAATTCCTTCTTGCTCTCAAAATATTACCACTGCAATACAGAAGCAATCACCCTGTGCTCTAAGACTGCCTGGATGCCTTGTCCGTGCTGTGTTGAAAGCCAGCCAGCTTCTCACTGTAAGGCAAAGAACAAGGATGGCCTCCTTTTTATAAAATTGTATTGCCATTGTTGCCTGAGGTTATGAAGAAAGAAACTGTGGTGGTGTCATCATTTTCTCTTATTTGGCTTTTGAATTGACTTGACAGTTTGGTTGCTCCTTCTGTCGTGTCTCTCAGTGTAGCTCATTCTCTCTCAAAATCTTTAAGCCATACTTTTATTTCATGTTCCTAGCAACAATCAGACAGCTGAAGATAACTATTTAAACGAAGTGACCTCGGAGAAAAGAATTAGGAGGGAATATTCCTGATATGCTGCTCTCAGAGAGTGTCAGCGGTTCATGAAATTCAAATAATGAACTTCTTTTGAAGTCATATGCACTATGTCCACTTTCTGCCTTTTATGTTACCAGTGTTGCTCTACTTTGTGATTTTGTGTTTAACTTTCTTTCCTTATCTTTCCTTATCAATGGTTCTTTTGTACTGCGCTGCAGATTATGACTTGATGGTTTGCGCTCTACGTCCATCGCTGTTAACAGCGGGACATTGGTCCACATAAGTCTACAGCCTGCGTCGGAAGCCCCTCCATACTCCTCATGGGTCATATCATGATGATTCTGAAAATCATCTGAAGACCCCCCCACTTGCCAACTCCCTCCCAACCCTCTACTCTAGTAACCTCTGCTATAGACTGCAACTCAGCTGATCTCATAAGTTTCTATGGGATTAAGGTCTGGAGAAAGTGGAGGCCACTCCATTTGAGGTACATATACATAAACAGTCTCCAGCAGCCATTCCCTAATGATGCGACCTCGATGAGCTGGAGCATTGTCGTCTATTAGGATGAAATTAGGCCTGCATTTTTCATACAGGGGCACAATGACTAGATTAGTATTATTCAGATGGTATGGGCTGTTCTATTCACAAAGAATCACAAAGTGTAGAGCAGTTCTGTATTGAATGGACACATCTGCCTACACTGTAACACCACCACCACCAAAGGTTCGTCTGGTGACAACAGTGGATGATGCATAGTGCTCTCCTTGACGTCTCCTACAAAGTTAGCAGCCATTATTTCTGCTCAACGTGAATCGAGTTTAATCAAAGAACAGCAATGAGGTCGACTGATCCCTCGTCCAGCCTAAATGCTCCCTGGTCCATGCAAGATGATGATGCCTGTACCCGGTGGTGTGGTCAGGTACCCTTTTTGGTTGTCTATCACGCAGACCACGTTAATGTAAACGGTTTTTAATGGTCTGACATGACACTTGGGTGCCTCTCACCTCCCTAAAATGGGCCTATAGTTGAGCGGCATACATCATCCAGTTCTGCAGGGCACTGTTCACAATGAAGTGGTCATCATTGTGGGATGTGGCCAAAGGGTGTCCACTTCTATGCCTTTCTGTGACTCTTCCAGTCTCTCTGTATCTCTGTGCAACCTGCTGATACTGTGACACTCTAAGCTCAGTGACCACTACCTTCTAAAAACATCCTGTTTGAAATCTCTCATTGGTGAGATACTGTTGATCAGTTGTTAGGTGTCATCTTGGTCTCAGGATGTCAAAATGTGAGCAGCATGATCAGGAGGACTATTTAGATTAGGAAATCTGACAGAACCAGGAAATGTATTGGTCAATTCATGGATCAAACACCTGTTGTGAATTTTGCCGTTAAGCTCCTTGTTGGAGAACAGCAAGTTGTGCAAAAGGTACTAAAACATTGAAAAGTTTGACACGTGCATATAAAAGTCTGGAGAAGGTCACATTAAGTTCACCTTTAAAGGTGATGGTGCATTTTAGCTTCATTCTGAAATTTCACCCAGAGGACCATCAAAACAACACTAGTCAGTCTTCAACAGAATATCTGAGAATGAAAGGAATCAGGTTGCTGCATTGGCCTAATTAAAATACAAACATCAGCCTGACTGAACTGCTGCAGTGCACAGGTGTCAAATTTCAGTCCTCAAAGTCCTGCAACATTTAGTTGTGGCTATGCGTCAATACATCTTAATCGCACAGTTGGGTCTTTAGTAGGACTCTGTAGAACTTGAGTGCATGAGGAGGTAAGATAGGTCACTTGATTCAGGTGTGTTGGGCTTGTAACACATCCAAAAGCTGCAGGACACCAGTCTTTGCGCTCAAGTGCAACAAGACAGAACAGATCACTGGACTTCAGTCAAGGATAGTTTCTTCAGTAGCAGTGACACTTGAAAATAGAACAACACATTTTATGCCTAGAACTGTACATCGGCATTGTTGTATTTAATTTGTATTTAACTTAATGCCTAATTTGATTCTGCGATGCTGGCCTAATTTTTGAAAACTCACAACTTACATGGTAAATTATCAGAGGCTCAATGCAGCCTAGAGAGGGGAGTGTCTTTCTGTATAACAAGATAATTTATGTAAGAGGCTATATAAAGTCAGTCAGAAAATGACTACTTTAAGTGTTTCTTCCTGAAGGTGCTGCCAAAGGATATTGAACCATGGGATGCACGGAGTTTTTCTCATCACCCTTCTGTGTACTCCCACGTGCTTTTAAAGAACTTTATACTTCATGATGGGGCATATTGTTGCCTGCCTTCTTCTTCTGACAAGCACTAGCTCATCATTAATTGGTGGGCTGGTCCAGGGGAAATTGAGGATGAAGGGGCTGATGGTCTGCGTGACTTTTTTTTTTCAGGAATCAATCTGTCGTTAGGGTAGAGAAAGTAGCTGATATGAGGATTGAGTGATTGTTCTTGGTTCACAGGCTTAAAAAAAAAAACACAGCAAATAGATGGACGGACAGAGGGAAAGTTAAGGCTTTATATCATTATGTTTCCACTATCTACTGTTCTTACCCTGGAGACACTGTTAGATGTGAGTCACCTCATTGGAACGTTTATTGGCAACCTTCCCAAGCTGTTACATGATAGCAAACCCAAATCACTGAAAAAGGATGTTGACAGTTGTGATATGTGTCATGTACTGAAATAGGTTCTCAGTTTGTGTTACTGGGCCAGCACAGAACGGCTAATGAAAGCGTCGCAAGCCTCATTTTTTCATGTTGTGCAACCTTTAACCCCGACTCAGCTTGGTGAGTGGCACAGTTGATTACTGTGCGTCTGAGGAAGTGTAACCATTAATGCTTGACCTTTAAACAAACTCACCGTTTTGCCCTTTACTGAGCTCTCATATGGATATATGCAGAGGCAGAACTGTATCTGGCGACAGGCTCTTTCTCTGCTCTGTACAAAGCATTCAAAAGTATTATAAAGAAAACGGCATCGTCTGTAAGAGAAAAAGTCTGACTGGCGTGGCATTCATGACGTTGGGTCAAAGGGGCAAGAGAGTCTGTATTCCAGATTATATTACAATGTTTATTCCTTGCATTTACTGTATGTATATAGTGTATTTTGTATGATTGTAATATTTTTATTTATTTATCATGTGACATTTATTTTAATGTGTATTTTAATTTGTATTTGTTTCTTCTAACTCTTTTGCTAATTTTATCGTTTGATATCCAATGTTATTTTATCTTGTTTGGCAATTTACCATTAGTTTCAGTTTGTTGTGAGGACAAGTTGTTTCTAGATCTATATCAACTTGACAGCCTTTCCGAGGTTCTGTCTGATTTTCTATGGCAGCTGTGTAGAACACCACAAAACAGCATGGTGCTGGTGGTGTAGGGGTTAAGTGTGCAACCAATTGCAGAGGCTATAGTCCTCTATGTGGCTGTCCCGGGTTCGAGACAGTCTTTCCTGTCTACCTACTGTCGAAAAAACATAAAATAAAGCCCTCTAGTGCCGCAAAAAAAAGAACCCATCACAAAACAATCCTAAATTGAAAAATGCATTGTCTCTTTTTTTAAACAAATCACATAATGACTTCAATGACAAACATCGGGAGGAGGGATTGCGACAAAGTCAGTGACTAGATTAAATCTGCTGGGTTTCCTTAGGTAGAAATCATATTTCCCAATTTGAATAGCTGAACTTGACTACATTGTTTAATAACTAGGATCTAATTGACATGTATGACACTGACGTTAAATCTGTTTGTATATTTGGATTGAATTGACTATATATTTATGTGTAAAAATTGGATGCTCTTTTTGTAAAGTGCATTGAGACAACGTTTGATCAACATTAAAACCACCCACAGATATGCGGTTCTGGGGTTTATTCAAGGACATATTTTTTTGAAAAACTACAGATACGTTTTTGACAGAAACATATCTCCATGACATCTGGTTAGACTGTGTACAACTTATATCTTTAAAATTGATAGTTTTTAAAGAACATAAATGTTCTTTATAAACAAAATGACAGAAATTAAATCTAAGCTACCCATTTATTTTTCAACATTTTCTATTTTGATTTAGAAGTTTGTCATTTTTATGAAACTTCCCAGAACAATCATGATACTGTCCTGTATCAGTGGGTATACATTTGAAACATTTTCATCTGTATTTCAAGGACTCCCTGCTTGCTTCATAAGTGGTAGAGAGAAGTAAAAGGGAAAGATGAAGACGGAGATGTAGTTTTGCTTTTGGCCAACAGCTGAGGGAGATGAACAAGGGTGATACGGAGCTTATCAGACATTTTCAGTTTCCCACGTCCTTAATTATGTCTTGAGAGAGACATGGCAGCAGAGAGCATATTTCTTTAAATGTGGACATCAAGGTCATTCAAAGACCAATAAACAGACTGAGGAATTTTTTCTATTAGTAACTTGATTTACACAGTATAGGTTACACCTAAAATCAGGAAAATCACTGGCATTTTATCAATAAGTTCTTTATTAGTAATTAAACCATATCCAAGAGATGTTTAAATGCAATCTCTGTTATTATGTCAATTTTAGATGAGTATTACAGAGTATCTCAAATCTATTAAACGTATGAAACAATACCTTTAAAATACATAATCCTGTCGGCTTCAGTTACTAGTTGTGCCAACCTTAGCAGCAACAACTGCCATCAACGATTTATGATAACTAGCAATGAATGCTAAATTGATTTATTTAGGATTTTCCCAGTCACTTTCCCAACACTGGATCACACTCGCACACCATACACAAATACACAGATTGCTAGGCAACTTGAGGTTAAGCCCAGGGACATGTAACAGGAGGAAGCTGGAATCAAACCCACAACGTTCAGATTGCAAGATGACTACTCTTCCCACTGAGCCACAGTCACCTTGTCTTTTACATCACTGTGAGGAGGTTTGGTCTACTAAATATCAAAACCACTACAAAGTGATTTAAACATATTTTATTCTTAGCTATTGGCGAAGTCTTTGAACATTTCTAAACATCAACTTTGACCATTTTCAGGCGGTTATATTGTTGTATAATCTATCTATCTAAGCATTGGCTATGCCTGCTTATACTACTTTATTCATTGAAAAAAATCCGACCAAATCTATGGTCACTTCAGTCAGTTCTACATTCCACACTTTTAAGTTTTAGAACATAATCAAATCAAATTTATTTCAGAAATTGAAAATGAATTATTGTCTATTGCTGACTGAAGTAAAAAGAAAAATACATTTTGATTTATTTGTCTTGATTGAAGCAGGATACATACCGCACCATCATTTTTATGTACTGTTACACCCCCTTATCTGTTCAGCTACTACTTTCATTAACTCTTTACTTTTTCTTTGACCTAGAAAAGTGTCCCCTGTCATCACATGTTAATTTAGAAGGAGGAATTATCTTAATTTAATCAGATTGCTTGGATATAAAAGGTTTTTTCATGTGTGGGTATTATAAACTGAATTTCACTGGATTATAACAAGGAATGAACTGGAACGTCTATATGATTAGATCGTATTGATTATATAGTTCTTTATATTAATCTGTTTGTTGTGAATTGGGGCTCTATAAATAAACTGAATTGAGTTTAAACTCAATTACACTTAGGCTTAAGGTCACAAGCTAATGGTCAGATATTCTCGGCTACAGCAACTGCAGCAACTTGTTCAGAGTAGGAAGAAGCAAAGCAGTCCCAGATCCTCATACTACCACCACCATGTTGGCTGTTGTTATGATCTTTTCCTGAAATGTTGTGATTATTTTACATCAGATTTAACGGCACAGACACACTCCAAAAAATCCTCATATTTTTCCAAAAATCTTGGGGATCATCAGTATGTTGAGATGGATCTTTGTGTTTGTTTTGGTCAGCAGTGCTTCTGGCCTTGGAACTCTCAATTCTTATTGGTGAATCATGAACGAGGATAGTGAGTCCTGCAGTGCTTTAGATGTTGTTTTCAGTTCTTTTGTGACCTCCTGGATGAGTAGCTTATTCACTATTGGAGTAATTTTGGTAGGCAAGCCACTTCTGGGAAGGTTCATCAATTTTCAGTGTTTTCTTCATTTGTAAATAATGTCTCCCGCTGTGGTTTGCTGGAGTCCCAAGACCTTAGAAATTATGATTTGTAGCCATGTCCAGACTGATATATCTCAGTGACTTTCTTATCTGTTCTTAAATTTATTTAAATCAGGGCATGTTTTGTTGCGCATTAAGACCTTTAAGACCACTCAGTGTTTTTAACAGGTTGTATTTAAGTGGTGTTTTGATTCTATAGGTTCAGAACTGGTTGTGACTAGTAACTGATAACTAGTAACTGATTTCAACTTAATGGTTAATCTCACAATAATCTCACTTTTTTCACACAGGGCCAGGTTGGTTTGGATGGCTTTTTTCCCTTCAAGAAATAAAATCATTGTTTGAAAACTGAATTTACTATTTATTTAGGTTATCTTTGTCTAATATTAAAATTAGTGTGATGCTATGTGAAAAAAGGAAAGACAAAAGAAACTGTAAGGGGTTTTTCTGTTTAATCAGTGATATACAGTGAGGTTTGTTTGTGGTGTGGCAGTCCTTCTCAGAATAAGCTGATACCTTATAAACCTAAATAAAATAAGATGCAATGGTTTATGAACCTTAGCCTGTTTTACAGATGATCTGCCACTAAAATCTGAACCGTGTGTGCTGTCTTCATATGTCTGTCTGAGGTGTAAAAAAAGCGATACCTTCACTTTCCATCATCGTTTAATGGCAAAAATGACTGCAATCACAGTTTTCAAGATGGCCGTTGAGGGACTGCCTAACTTGCCTCCCCTGACCGCATGTCCCTTTAGGCAGTATCCTGTTTGATCTACACAAGCCCTTGTCAAAGTATTTTTTTAGTTTTATTTGTTTAGCTGGGGACACAAGTGTTGCTCTCTTAGCAAATGTTGAAAGAGGTTGTGTCGCAAAAATAGGTCCCTTTTTTTTGTCTTGCAGCTGTCCGGTTTGATGCAACTGTTGCTGTCGGATTTTATCATCTGAAGTTGTCGTATAAACAGAGCTCCTGCGAGCTACACAAGTTGATTGATTTAAAACAAAACTGTTTTTAACTGGTTTTGTTTACAATGACAACATCTTTTACAGAACTGGTAATTTAGGTAACTGAATGCTTATTCTACACACTGTAGGTGCTGTTTATGATGTGGACCGTTTGATGTTACTTTTATTATTGGTTTTGGATATTTGGAACAAGTGTTTGATTAGTGCTGTGTATAGTAAACATGTTCCACTCCAGGCATTGGCTGGGTACCAGCATCTAGGTATTTAAAGCTGTTTTAATGAGAGACCACAGAAACCAGAGTTTTGTTTTGGCCCAATTTTAAGCATATTGTGTTAAAAAAAAACAGAGACCAAACGACACCACATTGAGTGATAAAAAGTCCACAGCTGCATGCTGTCATTGAATGCGTCAGTGCATTTAAACAGCCTATCAAAAGTAACAGACAGGATATTTAAGAAATGAATTGGCTGATAGTCACATTAATGAATGTGCACATATTTCTCTCGAGGCATGGTTTACAACTTAGCAAATTAAACAAATACGGCTGATGTTCACTATGTGCGGTAAGTCCCTATATGTCGGCAAACTTAGTCTTTGTAACGATTTTAAGACATTATGAATTCCCATTCACTAAGGAAACATTGTGGTCAACATAAGAAGGAAATACACACAATAAATTAAATGTTACACTAAATTTCCTATTTAGTTCTTTAATTCCTAGCCCAGGTCAGTGACAATTCAGGAGAGACAGACATTAAAACACTTAACCTGGAATATCTGCTGAGGAACAAAATAAAAACAAAAACTGTTAATGACAGTAATAGATGCTCACAATGTTCCAACTCTGATGTTATTGCTACACAGAAGTGTACATCAGAACTGAGTAGAAATCTTCACAGTTTGGTTTTATTAAATTACAGGATTTTAATAGTGACCTAAATCAAGAGTCTAAAACGCTGAGGAGGAGAGCAGCTGGTGAAACAATGTCTCGACAAGGAACTTTGTTGGACACAGCCTGTGCATTTGTGACTGATGGATGCATTGTTCTACAATCTTTGCTATGAAGCATAGTGAGGTATTGCTGTTCTTGCCCCACTTGTTGGTACTCACTGCTGGTCAGCTGCCTGAAATAAGGCTACTACAACTTAGGCTTTTTGGAAATGTTTGTGGTTACTTGAAATAAGGGCAATTATAATGTAGAAACTATTTACTTTTATTAAGGTAGCACTGTTTTAAACAGTTAGCAAGCTTTGAGTGACACTTTTGTTAAGCATCGGACTGCAGGAAGGCTACATGGGTAGATAGCCTGACTAATATACCAGCTAGTATCAGTTTTAGTGTTAGACTTCTGTTACTTTCTAAAGACCAAAGCAACATAAAGGTATGATTTTCTGCACAGTAAAAACTAAATGTAGCAGGTGTTTAGTTTATACTTTTGCTGAACTTTGTCTCAAAATAACAAAAAGAGAACATATTGATTAAGTCCTTCAAAATGGAGATTGACAGATATACCGTGGAACAGTCCAGTACTTCATTACTTCGTTTATCTGTGCCATGTGCAGAAAAGTAAGAAGCTACATTTTATATACGTACACTTAACACACTCAGCAGTAGCGTTCAGCCTCAATATGTTGCTCCAACATGGCTAAAGAGCTATTTACCTTAGTGCAAGACTAACGTTAGAAAGATTCCTTTCTGTTTTGATATATCTCGTAAATAGTTTTAGTCATAACACTTTCACTAATCGTGGGTGGACACAACTTACAGAAAAAGATGTTCTCCTATTTCAGACGCGTTGCACTTTGAATTTTGAGACAATTAATGACAAGTGTTTCAGCTGCCCTGTTCTCCTCTCTCTCTGTCTCTCTCTGTCTTTCTCCTGCAAATGGAGCTGTCTGGCTATCTCAGTGCAGCAGATGGAGCGGTTCTTACAGTAAACATTGTTGTAAAATAATGTGTGCAAAGTATAATACAAGTTTGAAAGCTGTGGACACGGAGTGTTGTAGTGGTAGAGTGTGCTTCCCATATACAAAGGGTTTAGTCGAGGGCCGCTGTCCTGGGTTTGATTCTTGACCCTGAATCCTTTCAGCATGTCTTCCCCCCTTCTTTTTCTGCCCATTTCCTGTCTGGTAACTGTCAGTTAAGGCCACTATTTGTGTCCACAGCCACTAGTGGCCTTAACTGTCAGTTAAGGCCACTAGTGGCTGTGGACACAAGTAGGCCATGATTATTAAAATTGGCAGCGCAAAATTTAGCCACTCATTTCTCCGGGTGTGGAGCTGAAACAGTCACAGTAACCAGTATACCTACAGCAGGCGTCTGGAGACTTGTTTCGTCAAGTACTCCTGATACAATACTTGTGATTGCATTGGGACATTGCTTAATATAAGTAATCATTAATATGTAGTAAGGGTAATTGTTGCCTTCCTGTTCCAAATAAAAGACATTAGATAATGGTATGCATATTAGTGACTGATGTGTGACACAAGAACAAAGAGACCATGGTATTTTACCCAAGGTTATTATACTGTGGAAATGTTGACCCATGTCTGTTCAACACAACTTGCTCTGTGTGATTTATTTTTCACATCTGTGAAGCATTGCTTTAGTTGCAGCCCCAAGCACACCAAAAAGCCAAATCTTGACAGGCCTGCTGTGTTGTCGGATTCCCAGTTCCACCCTGTTTGCCTGTACAATAGCGGATTAGAAAGATGCTAATAAGAAGTTTGAGGTTAGGTAAAAAACTCCTCTACATTTAAAAAATATATAGATAATTCAATTCAATTCAATTCAGTTTTATTTATGTACTGCAGATACTCAACTATCTGCAGTGTTTAAACTAGTGTTGATATTGAGTGAATATACAATGAGAAAAAACCTTCTCCTTGTTGAGCTCTACAACAGAAATCAGCCCTAATAGTCTTTTTATTTCTCTATCTGAGATGTCAGCGCAAGGTGATGGAAGAGAAACAGTATGTGGAGCAGAACGTAGGAACGTGGCTGGCAGCAGCAGGGTTTATTAAAGGTGTCGGTGTACAGCCTCTCCTTTGTGCCACACAGACTCTTGTTTGGGTTTTAATTGGCTCACAGACGGTACATGTTGTATAGATTGTTGTGTGTTTTCTCCGTGATTTCCCTTCAGTGGCTATGTGTAGTTTTTGTGTGCCTGCAGGGTTTAGCAGTGTTTGGTAAATTAATATGAATCCACTGAAGCTTTCACCAAACACTCATTAAAATGTTTTTGTCACAATGACACTATCCCCAGAACACACAAAAACCACTCCTCAACGTTTGGTGATGTTATGGTAATTGGTGCTATCTTCATTTTATGACATATTACATGAGTGCCTTCACTGGTGTGAAGCTCACTTTTTAAGGAACCAGTTAAATATTTGTTTTTGTTCCAATATGAAATGTCATACAAAATGTTAATTAAATGTTAATCAAACATCCTGAGAAAAATGTCATCAGGACTTAGAAGTGATATATATTTGGCCTGATTGGTGGCCTTTTCTGGAGTTCACTCCTCCCTGGAGTTGCCTTTTCCTTTCTCTCCACGAGTAGAGACGTTTAAGACGAGGAAAGGGAAGCTACGTGCTGCAGACACATTATTTCGCCTGCCTAATTAAAATGAATGTCAGTTCTTCCCCCGTCAAGAAGTACATCAATCTCCCCCCCGCGATAGGCCCGGGGAGAGTCTTACCCTGTCAGTGCCTGCCAGCAGTGCCATCCTTTTCCAAATGGATGTGGCGCCCTGGCAACCAGAGAGGCATTGGTGATGATGTTTGAACATCTAATTGTTGTCTCGTGACTTCAATCTCAAACTTAGGCCCTGCTGTCTGTATAAAGCAGCTTCAGCTAGGAATGGAGGGGTTTTGATTAAACACATTTAAAGAATAGTGTTAAGTGGCATTTGGCAGCCACTTTAAGACCGAAACAACTGTAGAATGCCTATTTTACCTGTTCCTGTCCACATAACATATTATATCTAGGGCAGAATATTCAAGACTTGGTATATGAAACAACGCTATCGTGCAAATACCTTTGCAGGTTTATTTTTAGAGAAAAAAATAAAGTATGTTTAACTGGAAAAGGTATTTGCATCATAGGTAGTAATGAATTTAGTATTATTATAAACTTAAGGTGAGTTTTTATCAGAGAGGGAAGGTATGGTGGCTTGACTTACTGCTTTCATTTAAATATATCATGATGATTCCTACTGAGCAAATTTAGATAGAGGTGTATAACTCCGGTTGGTCTTTAATGGTAAAATGTTATACAAAAAATATAAAATAGTGGCATGCAATAGTAGCCATACTCCATTACAATTTCAACATTTGATCGCATTGCTGCTCTGAACTTCAGTGTATTTTATTAGAATTATAAATTGACACAAAGTACTGCATTATTGTGGAAGGAAAATGATGCATTGCAACCTCTAAATGTGAATACATCTGCATATATTTTTTCTTAATATAAGCAGTGCATAACTGCCCCTATAATGAATTTTCTTCCAAATGTGTAGGTTGTCATTAGCAGGTGCAAAATTCAGAGGGCGAGCCAGCCCACAGCATGCCTCCACGTGATGCTGCTAGATGTGTGCTCTTTGTGCTGTGTTGTTTTTCTGGCTTCTTCTACATCTGGCCAGCAAAGAATCAGAATCAGAATCAGAATTCTTTATTTGTCATTGCTCCACATGGGTGCAACGAAATTTCCAAAAAACCAGAACAAAACAGTGCAGGCAAGTAGTGCAAATTTAAGGAAAATAAATACAAAAAAAGTTTAAAAAAGGGCTGTGCCGGTGGAAACAGATATATATATATATATATATACAGAATATTTACAGGTTATTGCACGTGAGGTAGCATAATGCAAAAGGAGAAATTGCACGGAATGTATTTAGTGTTTATGTCATTGAACAGTGTACATGAGTACATGAGGCGTTCAGGGCAACAACAGCTCTAGGAAAGAGCTGTTGTTGCAGCTGCCTGTAGAGCCATAAAAGAGATATGTGCAAAGTTCTAAACAATGCAATGCTTTTTTGCGTAGCTTCACCGAAACAAAGCTCTCCCACGCAACTCTGTGAGATTTTTCTTAACATTTTAAAGTCTAGGCAGAAGAAAATGACTGAGCTGATTTCTTCTTAATCTCAAGCTTCAGTGAAAGTGATGGGATTTTAGCACATGGAATGCCAGTAAAGCCCAAATTCTGCCTTGTTTTTGGTTTCGGGCCCAGGATGCTCTAGGATGGAAAACACACCATGATGTCTTTCTTTAACTTATCATAGAAGTTGTTTGCACTTCTACAAAAAACACCTCTCATACAGTTGTATCCCAGAGAAACTTTGGTCACTGTCTTGGTTATTTATGGCTTCATCATCATTATTTCACCATTCAGTGATTGAAGCAATGTTATAAGATCAGATTCTGTACATATTTTGGCGAGGTTCGTCTTTTGCGGTTGAAACATATTATATTAATTTCTGTTATTTTCAGTGGCAAAATATGTTTACTAAAACAAAGCAGGATACAAGCAGCCTGTTGGAACTGATTAAATTTGTTCGTAGATGTTTAAACTGTGCAGTTTTCTAACTATATTACAAATAAAAAAAAACTTAAAGGGGACAAATCATGCTTTTTTTATCCTTCTTTTTTCTATTTAAATCAGTTAGTTGTGGTCTCTTTAAAGTAGAACTGCAATGCTTTGGTCTTAACTCCTTGTTATTGTAGCTCCACAGGCCTCTCTTTTACCCCTGTTCTGAGATGCGTCTGAGAGCAACACGTTTTGGTGGAGCTTTTTTAAATGCTTTTGAAGCTTTTCACACCCCTTCCAGGTCAAAGAGTGTTCCACTCCACCCCCTTCGGCCATTTTTGTAGTTTGATAACAGAGATACAATTATGTAGCGATGGAAAAACAAGACAAAACGGCAAAAAAAATGCAAAACTGTTTATGTAATAATACTATCCAAAACACACAGTACGGTTATGTCCTCACGGAGCTAAAGGCATCACACAGCAGAAGGCATGATGCTACTGCTATCAACACAATGGCCAGGACGTCATATCAACACACAATATATTCATGTCTACAATAAACTTTGTTATTGTAGTGCTATTTGCAGCTTACCGCTTTGCTGTGTCTGTCGTTTCCATAGACAGAAGGAACTGACCCCTTAAGCAGGTAAGTCGTTTAGCAAATCCTTCTTGATACTGGTGGAGGTTGCTGAAGAACTCGTCCTTGAAGTGGTTCACGCAAACAAAGGGGAATTTTCCCACTGTTGTGGGTGTATTTCCATCAAAAATAAAATTTAACCAGGCATTTTGAAGAGGTTCTGATGCTGGCGTACGATGTAAAGAATTGCCTGGGTTAATACAACCAACAACCGAACCGAACTTATCCTCCTGCAGCTTCAGCGTACTCTAGCTTGGACTACAAAATCGCAGCAAGAAATAAAAATAGCTGAAATGCAAAATTGGTTAGCTGGAAGTGCATGACCTTATTTAGCTGGTTCGCAGCAAATACTGTGACGTAACAGTTCAAGAAAGGTAATAGAGGATACAGAAAACTGAAGGGATTGAAAAATATGACCCAAACAGAATATAAAGATATCTATGCAGCACCAGGAGAGACTAAATTAAACTTTTCTTCATTCATACAGACTCCAAGTACACAACAAAATGTATTTAAGGGCTAAAAAAATGGATTTTGCATGATAAATCTACTTTAAAAGTGGTATGCATTTGTATACAGCGCCCCCTAGGTCAATACTTTTGTAGAACAATTTTTCGTTTGATTCCTTTGGGCTGTATCTCGACCAGCTTTACATTCATAGAGACTGAAATGTTTGCCCATTGTTTTTCACACAATAGCTCAATCTCAGTCAGATTGAATGGAGATCATCTGGGAGCAGCAATGTTCAAGTCCTCCCACAAATTCTCAATGAGATTTAGGTCTGGATTTTGACTTGGTCATTTTAACACATAAATATGCTTTACTTGAAACCATAACACTGTAGCCCTGGCTGTATGTTTAGGTTGTTGTCCTTTTGGAAGCAGAAACACTCGTTTTATTGTTCCTATGGTGTGACAGATGATTGTGGTTTATTTGATAATTATGTGAGTGGAACACATAATGGATTTCCAGAGTTTTCTAAAGTTTAGCCCCTATTGAACAGACATCTTTTTAGATTGCACGGCATTTTACTCAATACTGAAATGTCAAACTGCCAGTGATGATGTATGAAAAAAACTGAGGATCCATGAAGCTTCACATTAAACTTTGTGTCAATCCAGCCACTGGGTGGTATATCTGCCACAACATTAAATCAAGGGCAGGTGAAGTACATTAGAATAACTCGCCGACTCATTGCAGCTGCACCAGCATTAAAGCACTCATAGTTTTGCCTGTTTGAAACATATTTAAGGGATAATTATGATGAATAGCAGTCTTTTAAATTATTATTTTAAGGTTATTCACATTCAGAATGGTGGTCTTAAAAAAAGATGCACTTTAGCACTAAAGTCCTTTTATTTCTTAGTGTCTCACAGCTAATTTTACAAATTAAGACAACCATTCGGTTGAATGGCCTGTTATGTTACTTTGTGATGTTTGAAAGGTTTTTACTAATGGTGCCTCTGGTGTGTTGCTCTTTGTGGAATTTTCTGCTTTTAGTTTTGCCTTCAGCAAATAGAGTGCATCTTAGTTGGGTAATGAACAACTGCTTCACTCAGCAATTGCAGATTTCTTTTCCCCAAGCTGTTTTCTTTACCAAAATTTTCTACAGTATGTTGGAAATAATTGTTCATCTGTACCGTTAAGTGAAACTAAGTGCTGCCAAGTCAAGTGTGCTGCATGTGGTTAATTGTGAGCAGACAATGTATCACTCCAAACTTCAAAATTCAGCCAGCTGGCTCTGCCTTCTGTCAAGTACTGTATTTATTAAATGCTTTTGGACCACTGCCACTGGGCAACATTGATGCCTGTGTCATCACAGATCATTTTAAAATGGAAATATTTGATATGGGTGTGAATCATACAGAGACAAGAATTCTTAAGAATCTTAAGAATTTGAGGACAGTCCGCTACAAAACACCTTGTGCTTAACCAAAATGAAGTCTTTTAATCCTGATTATACTTTGTTCGTTTTATGTAATGTTTGCCACCAATTATAATCCATAAATAATATCTATCGTACCAGATCATAAACCACACAAACATCTTGGTATACAGGAGGTCTCAGATAGGGATAGTCAATATAGACTTGGAATTTTATCTTGACACTTTGCCATTTGTGATGACGATAAACGTGACTTTAAAAACTAAACTAACTAAAACAAAAAATACAACACAGTCTTTTTGGATGTATATCTGTGATGAGATACAGTCAGTGCCCCAGAAATATGCATACTGCTCTAAAAATAAAACATGCCAATTATCAAAGAGGCTTCTTCTGTACACCAGAGACATTAGCTACAGCAGTTTTATCTCCAAATAGCATGTAATAATCGATATAAAAAGGATATTTTAAACAAATATGCCAGGCTACTGAAAAGTATGTTCATCTCTATGCACTCAATACTTGGTTGGAGCTCCTTTTGCATTAATTACTGCATTTATGCGATGTGACATAGGTTGTTGAGGTGTAATGGAAAGCCAGGTTTCTTTGATGGCAGTCTTCAGGTCATCTGCATTGTTGGTTCTGGTGTCTCTCATCTTCCTCTTGACAATACTGCGTAGGTTCTCTACGGGGTTCAGGTCAGGGAAGTTTGCTGGCCAATCAGACTCAGTAACAACATGGTTATTGAACCAGCTTTTGATACCTTCAGCAATGTGGGCTGGTGTCATTTCCTGCTGAAAAATGAAATCAGCCTCTGCATGAAGCTTGTCAGCAAAAGAACCATTAAGTGCTCTAAAGTGTCCTGCTAGATTGCTGCATTGACTGTGGACTTCAGAAAACACAGTGAACCATCAACAGCAAATGACATGGTACCTAAAATAATCACTGCCTTTGGAAACATCACACTAGACTTTAAGGAACTTGGATTCTGTGCCACTCTTCCTCCAGACCTTGATTTCCAAATAAAACTACTTTCGCCTGCAAAGAGGACTGTGGACCACTGAGCAACAGTTTAGTTCCTTTTTTTCTTAGCCCATGTAAGATGCTTCTGGTTCAGGAGTAGCTTGACACAAGGTGTGCAACATTTGTAGCCCATGTGTAGGCTTTGTCTATGTGAAGTGGCTCTTGATGCGCTGACTCCAGCCTCAGTCCACTCCTTTTTGAAGCTCCCCCAGATTCTTGATATCCCTGTTGCTCGTGCACCTTTTCCTTCCACTCAAGTTTCTACGAATATGCCGTAACGTCTTCAAAATATTTTAACTTTCTAAATTTTTAATTTTAATTATCTGATTTGGGGGTGTTTGGTTTTTGGTTTTGGGTTTTTCTCATTTTTGTTCTCACAGTTGAGTGTTGAAATCTCTTTCTGTTTTAGAGGTGGTGCTGTAGTTGTTTAGGTTTGTTTTCTTGTGGATGATTTCAGTTCCTAGTGCTTTCAGGTTTATGTTCTGTTTGTTATGTTTCTTAGGTTTGATTATGTTCTTAGATTTCTGTTTTGCCCAGTTACGTTTTGTTTCTCCCTACCTCTGTCAAGCTTAGCAATCAGCTTCATTCGGTCCACCTGCATCTTGTAATCAGTTTCCTTGTTTCACCTGGTTCATGTTCCATACATACACGTCTGTTCTGTTTACTCCTCTCAAAAACATTATGGATTACATTTCTCTTTGTCACCTACTCATGTTTTGCCTGTCTGTTCCTGCCTCCACCTGCGAGTGACTTTTTTGTTTTGCTTAAAATAAAACCTTTTATTTACCGTAACTCTGCCAGTACGTCTGGATTCTGGGGTCCACTCCGATCAGCCACCCTGACTTTCACTGTGAAATGCTGTCTGTGTAAAGCAGCTTCATCTAGGAATGGAGGGGTTTTGATTAAAAAAGTTAAAGAATAAGGTGCTAAGTGGCATTTGGGAGCCACTTTAAAACAGAAGCCATATTTTCTTGACAAATGAGTTACTATAAATATTGAACCTTTTCACAATATTCTTTTTTTTTTTTTCGCTGTACTTGAATCAACATTTTTTAATAGACCTGCTTTTTGTATTTTTTTTAGGCTTTTCCTTCGCTCTTGAAAACGATTAACTACTCTGCATGGTTTCCAGGTGCATGAAACGCTGGACGTTGTTATTTTTACCTTTAAATTTACACAAACTTCTTGAAAATGATGACGCAATACATGAACTGCTTCTAGTTAAAAGTAAGAACCTGCAGATGTTGCATCAGGTCAGATTGGGTTCAATTTAACTGCATCAAAATTAACCAGAAAATAGTTCTGCACTGCAGAAATTGTTCAGGAATCTGACAAGTTTAACATTAATACTGTGCTTTGGTTTTGATAATTTTTTTTTCTGCCCTCTTACTGTTTAAACCTTATACATGTATCTGGTAGAACAAAATGGCTTTTTCAGGGTTAAAAAGCCTCACAACTTGGTAAGAAAATAAAAAGCTCAATCAAGAAATAACAAGGTCTGGGTATTTGGGACTATAGCCACAGATGTTTTTGGAATAGTTTCAGCTCTGAAGACCAAGAGATTTCAATTAGTGGTCCTATTTATCTGCAACATCAGATTGGTGGCTTTACATGGCTATAGTGTGCCTTAATCAGTGTGAAATGTTTGTTTAACTTGGACAACTATTGATAAAATGATATCTAATAATTCTTGTTAGTTATTTAAAATAAACATCTTTGATTTTAAACTTTAAAGTTTTATTGTGGAGACAGATTAAAGCAAAAGGTAAAGAGCAAAAAACATTGTCTTGATTACTTTTTTACAATATGACCACTTACAGAAATATTCACACTAAAATTGTCTGAGAAGTGAACCAGACTTCAAACAAAATCTTGATATTTTTCTGAATAGCTCTGAAAACGATAGAAACACGTCCATCTCCGTTGGATTAATTTGCAGTACGTGCATAGCTATATGAAAATATCTACGGTCAAGAGCTTTTAAGTTAATGATATTGATTCATGTTCTCTCAGTTCTGTAAGGCTTCTCCTTCTGAAGAATAAGTAGAGGAAGCTATGGGCCGGTGCTTATCACAGGGTCTTGGCTGAAATAATGACTTGAGCAGCCCAACAGACTGCAGTAATGGTAATAACCTTCAGACTTTGTCTCCCATCAATGCCCACATCCTCCTAATTTAGGAATATTTCCTGCTGCACTCTAGAAAGCCCAGTCACTGAATATCTTACAAGTTTCTCCAAAGATATTTCCTGCAAAGCACTTTATCTCAGCCTTTTTTTTTAATCTGGACATATTCAGAGAACTGTATGGCTGCTAGTATGTTGGTAGTAAATCAGGCCAGTGTATCGACTCTGCTTCCAGCTCTTCTCGTCGATTGGGAATTTTTTTCAGTGATCTTTGATTTGCAGAACTTGTCCTATGTCACAGTTAGATAGTATTCCCCTCTCCCACATCTACTTAATGCCCTGCAGAAGTTTGATGATTACTCTTCCTGCTTCGGGTCATAGTGGTGGAGTCTTTGCTTCCACCCTGTCAAACGTTTAAAGCAGACTATCCTTTCTATTTTATTTGGAAACAATGCAGCATTACACCTTTGAATCATGTTGATTCTTCCCTTAGAAAATGTTTTGGTACTTGGAGCAATTATGTGTGCCTGTTATTGTTTTCAGTCAAACTTTATGAAGAAGTTTCCTCCCTCCCTGTTTGTTGCCTTAGGCCTACGTTTTTTTTATTATTTTCTTCCAAGCATGCTGTGGAAACAAGTACCTGCTTGCTTTCTGACTGAAACTTAATGGCTCATTTTGAATATAGCCTTTAACACTCAAATCAGCAGTGTAATCACACTTTGGGGAAATGGCCTATTGATCATTCCACCTGGTCTGACATAATGAGCAGCCTTAAAACAAACTTTTAATTCAAAAGAAATTTACTTGTCCATAACACTTGAAGTACAAAAAGTTACACTTTACTTCTTCTGAAATAAAATGTCATTGATTTCATGTCTCTTTGTTGTCACCAGCCAGCATGCAATTGATTAAGACTCAGTGTGTTACTGTGGCGCTCAGAGTAAGTCGATTTTCCTGACCCATTTTTACATTTTTTGTTGTTAATAAAAATCCTCAACCTATGCATACATCGGCTAACTACCTCCTGCTATGCTCTGATTTTACCACAAAGCCATTAAAAACCTTGTACCTGCATGTAGATGTGACATTGATTTCTGCTGTATGATAATCAAGGAGTTTTTTTCTGCTACAGTTTCATTGTTCATGGTTCTGAATGCTGAGGACTGTCTGGGTTTACAGATTAGAAGATGTGCAATAGGAATTTTTTGCCCATTTTTTAATAGGGTTATTATAATCTTTGCTTTATAAAACTCCTTTTAAGAGTCTCTGACCTTCCCTCTGTCAGCCCAAGCTGTCAACACTTCATTCTGTTCCCCTGTTGATCCCACTCTCTCAAAGCACTTTAAAAGACCACCACACTGAGATAAGGAAAGGGATTTGTGCACTTTTCATTTTCAGAGGGAGCTGTTACTTTTTCCTTTCATTTTTAGTACAATGCTGCAGATTTAAGAAATCAATTCAAATATTCATCCACTGTTAATAAGGTATTACCTTTAATTACCTGAGACTGGTCCTTGTGTCTGTTCCGTTTTCCTTACCGTGTCTCGAATTCGTAGCTTGCGTTCCTTGCAAGGTATCACTGGCGGCTGCTCCTGGGCTTGGTGTTGGTACATCTGCCTTTCCTCTCTACAGCTCTCCCACACTTTACCTACAGAGAGCTTCACATTTAGCACATACAAACAAGTACACACTAATGACATTATGAAAGGTGGAGACTCTTTTTTTCTTTCAAATTGACTTTTTGTAGAAAAACAAGATTTTCTAAAAGCCTTTTCAAACCAGAGATTTTCAGAAACTATAAAATATAACTATCTGACATGGGAGGTTTTGAACAGGCCACGCGTCAAATCATACCTGCACTTGGGATATTTCATACTGACCAACAATTCCTAGTAATTTACATTAAGTAAACTCCGCTAAAGAATATCCAACACCAGGAGGTGGCTCAAAGTTCATAGTTAACTTTTTTTCTGAAAACAATATACAATTAGATTTAGGTATATATGAGATTTATGCATTTTATAAATATTTTCTACTTTTTTGTAATTTATCAAAAATATTTAATTCCTAAGAGAACTACACAAAGAAATAAACGGATACAGAATGTTTTAAGGACATACAGGGGTTGGACAATGAAACTGAAACACCTGGTTTTAGACCACAATAATTTATTAGTATGGTGTAGGGCCTCCTTTTGCGGCCAACACAGCGTCACTCGTCTTGGGAATGACATATACAACTCCTGCACAGTGGTCAGAGGGATTTTAAGCCATTCTTCTTGCAGGATAGTGGCCAGGTCACTACGTGATACTGGTGGAGGAAAACGTTTCCTGACTCGCTCCTCCAAAAACACCCCAAAGTGGCTCAATAATATTTAGATCTGGTGACTGTACAGGCATGGAATGTAGATTCAACTTCACTTTCATGTTCATCAAACCAATCTTTCACCAGTCTTGCTGTGTGTATTGGTGCATTGTCATCCTGATACACGGCATCGCCTTCAGGATACAATGTTTGAACCATTGGATGCACATGGTTCTCAAGAATGGTTCGGTAGTCTTTGGCAGTGACGCGCCCATCTAGCACAAGTATTGGGCCAAGGGAATGCCATGATATGGCAGCCCAAACCATCACGGATCCACCCCCATGCTTCACTCTGGGTATGCAACAGTCTGGGTGGTACGCTTCTTTGGGGCCCCTCCACACCGTAACTCTCTCGGATGTGGGGAAAACAGTAAAGGTGGACTCATCAGAGAACAATACATGTTTTACATTGTCCACAGCCCAAGATTTGCGCTCCTTGCAACATTGAAACCAAAGTTTGGCATTGGCATGAGTGACCAAAGGTTTGGCTATAGCAGCCCGGCCGTGTATATTGACCCTGTGGAGCTCCTGACGGACAGTTCTGGTGGAAACAGGAGAGTTGAGGTGCACATTTAATTCTGCCGTGATATGGGCAGCCGTGGTTTTATGTTTTTTGGATACAATCCGGGTTAGCACCCGAACATCCCTTTCAGACAGCTTCCTCTTGCGTCCACAGTTAATACTGTTGGATGTGGTTCGTCCTTCTTGGTGGTATGCTGACATTACCCTGGATACCGTGGCTCTTGATACATCACAAAGACTTGCTGTCTTGGTCACAGATGCACCAGCAAGATGTGCAACAACAATTTGTCCTCTTTTGAACTCTGGTATGTCACCCATAATGTTGTGTGCATTTCAATATTTTGAGCAAAACTGTGCTCTTACCCTGCTAATTGAACCTTCACACTCTGCTCTTACTGGTGCAATGTGCAATCAATGAAGACTGGCTACCAGGTTGGTCCAATTTAGCCACGAAACAGCCATGACAGGTGTTTCAGTTTCATTGTCCAACCCCAGTAGGTACAAAATGGTTTGTTTTTGGGTATGAAAAAGGGATAAAATGGCAATGTGCGGATACAAAATGGAATTCCAAATTGGAATTCCCAATTGGCGCAAAATCAAATTGACCAAGAGCTTTTTTTAGTAGTGTCATTATGGTTGTTATTGCTGTATCCGTGCCCCCCCCCCATGTTATTTCAGTTTGTGTAGTCCAGCTTTTTCTTGCCTTTCTGTCCTCACTTATTTATTTTGAGCACTTTTGAACCAAGAGTCATTCATTTTTTTTATTACTAACAGACTGAAAGTCTGTGATAAGAACTGAGTTTGGGGCAGATAAAAGGCTGTAAGCGTCCCAGCAGAAAAGGCCTCTTGATTGGTCTTTTGTCTCTCCTTTTCTCTCACAGCTCTGCTGCCCGACTCTGCTCCCGAATCACTCCTGCAATAAATTCAATGCATAATATAAGAAATGGGTTTAATGTCATATGCCGAATACTCATTTTGCTCTTTCAGTCATGTTCTGTAGGAATGCATACATTTTAGACACAAAGTGTGGGTGTTGGAGGACGGGGAAGGAAAACATTCAATAATTTGCCTCACAGTTTTTTTCTGGCTACTTTCTGGGTCATAAAAAGATCTTTGCCTCATTGTGGCATTTTATCATAACTTTGAAACTAGACTAGTTTGATTTAATGTTTCACTTAAAGCATTTTATTAATTTGGCCTCATGAGATGGAAAAACAGCAACGTCCCAGGAGGGATTACACATCTATATGTTTAATGGCTGCCATATATTTCTGGTGTTCCAGGTTAGAGAAAAAGCTGTTAATACCTGTGCTTCCTGGGGCTAAAATTATAGTTTTAAGACATCTCCATGTCCAGAAAGATTGGGTGTCAATCAGCTTCTGGGGCCACTTAAAGCTTAAGTACAGTGTTATATGTGCATAATATGATTAATTAAACAAGTAGGCCCTCTTATATTTGTGTCAAACATAGTTATTGACTATGTGTATATAGCTAATAAAGCTTGTATCTGAGCCACAAATCAAACACACAACACCACCGCTGTAATCTGAGATTGGTACATTCAAATAGAACTGAGGGAATACCAACCACAGACATATACAGTGTTAAAGTGTTTACATAATAAAAAGCAAATATTCAGATCTCTTTAACCTTTAGATTTGGAGCGCTCCATCCCTGCTGGAGAGCAGTATTTCCTGCACTGTTCAAAATGTCAGCTCCATTAACCTATCCGAGCACTCGACTTTGGGCTTTGTTAATTGGTCAGCAAGATTACTTTGCATAATGCAAAATAAATTGACATTTTGAGTCTGCCCTCAGCAGCAATTTCACTTGTTACTATTCTCAACAACGGACAAAATGATTGTCGCTTTTGTTTAGACCTCTTCTGACTAATTTAATTATAATTGTTGTTTTCAAGAACAAAGATGGAGGGATGTTTTTTCAAAGGCAACAAAAGTTTCTGGAAAAAGAAAATAAAAAACCTTCAGAGGACTTACAGTCCTGTGAAAAAGTATTTGCCTCCTACAGATTTGCATTTTTGTCATACTTATATTTTTTCAGAGCAGCAATCAAGTTTTAATATCATACAAAAACAACCAGAGTAAATACAAAAAAGCAAACAAAAAAGTCCTTAGCATCTATCACTCTGGAAGATATTACCGAAAGAAAATGTCCAGCCATCAGATGTTAGGCTCAAGAGCACTCTGGTCAAGCAGAATATCAATGATCCAAATCACACCAGCAACCCCACCTCTGAATGTCTTTGAAACAAAAACAAGAAACATGAAGTTTTTTTTTGCAGTGACCCAGTCAAGTCCACGATTTAAATTTGCTTGAGGTGATGTGGCCTTGACCTCAAACCTCATCCTCCTCCAGTGTGGCTGAATTAAAACAATTCTGCAAGGAAAAGCAGGTAATAATATCTCAACAGCAATATAAAAGACTAATTGCAAGTTATGACAAAGCCTTGACGTTCTTGGTTTAGGGTACAATTACTTTATCACATAGACCTGGGCTGTTTGGATATATTGTTTCCCCTTAATAAATGAAATCATCATTTAAGAACTGGTTATAGTATCTACTCTGGTTCTTAGTCTCATATTAAAATTCTTCTGATGATCTGAAACATTTGAGTGTGAAGAAATCAAAAACATCAGAAATACATTTTATATCACCTCATTATTGCAATGGTGTACTTGTTGCACATTTTTATGTACCATGGATACGAGACAACAGAGAAAATGTAGGAGGACACTCTGCAAAGTCTGACTCTTCCATACCTGAATTTTCTGCTTTCATTGCACTATGATTCATTTGCTGAGTAAGTATCCCTGAAAATTATTTGAACTTGGTGATCCTGACTGGCTCATCAGCTTGGTTTATGTAGGAGTGAGAAGAACCAAACTAACAAAAACCCTGAAGTGAGAAATGAAGAATTCAAAATTATATTGGGTTATCTGCTGTAAATACACTCTTCTGTTCTACAGTGAACCTAAAAGGCAGTGTATACTCTTACTGAAGTCACCTCTGGAAAAGTTTATTTTACTGTCTTTAACATAGATAACATATATTACCATAATCTGGGTTTGGTTAAAGGTTATCAGTAGCAAAAGATTCCCCCTTCTGAAGTTAATAAATGCCAATGTCTTTTAAGAATTGTGACCAGTAAAATCAAAAATCCTGTCAGAGAGAGATGACCTGCTGTTGTAATAAAGGACATTCTGTTCCCTTTGCTAATATCAAACAACTTGTATATTATGTAATATTATTCTATAATTTTGTATTTTTAACAAACTATTTTTTTTTGTTGGTTTGCTGGTTTATCTAGGAAGGACTTTCCTATACTTGCTCAAACTGACAGGCAGAGGTGTGGAGAGTCACACATTTAATGACTTTAGACTTAACTTGATGAAATCATAAAAGACTTTCGAGTTGACTTGGACTTTCCCACCATTGTCTTTTGACTTCACTTCTACGTCTACCCTTTGACTTGAAAAGTTTTGAAATCTTGCACCAAACACAAAGTTTCAGGCAAAGGAAAAGCGCTGGGCATGCGACGATGGAACCATTCCAGGCACACGATCAAGCCCGCTGAGTGCCAGTATTTCCTCCACTTGATGCTACAACAAGTATGCAGCATCTACCACGAAGCTTGCCTGCTGTTCTTCTGCATCCTACAGTGATGGCAACGACTCTGACGGTTGTAAAATGTCCTGCCATTCAGCAGGGAAGTTGGAAAAAGAAAAAAGGATATGTATGGTATCATTCAAACAATGTGTAGGCTACTATGCAGCATTGTTCTGCATTTATATATTAAGGCACTTTCAAAAAGATTTGAAATCTAGATAGAAGCAAGTGTCTCAGACAGATTATTGCAAGGTTTCCAGTGGTTTTATCGCCATTCTGTACGGGATGCCAGAGCTGCCATAAATATATTGAGGTTGTGTTGGGTGATCAACCCACCGCGAATGCTCTAAGTCTCCCTAAGTCATATTGCTTGTGTTTTACTCAAAAAATACATATTAAAAAATAAACATATAATATAATATAATATAATATAATATAATATAATATAATATAATATAATATAATATAATATAATCTCCTCCACTTGATGTCAACCAGTAACAAAATGTTCTTTGTTTTTATTATTTAGGTTTCATTAATATGTTACAAATGCAATACTTGCAATGCTTTAGTGGTATAGTTTAGGTTTAATGACTCCATTATGCTAAAAAATACTTTTAAAGTCTCATTATCCCCATATATAATACACTATGAAGTAAAATGTTCATTTAATTTGCTGGCACAGAGTACAAGGTGAATAAAAACAAATAAATCTGTGTTAGGAAAACATGTAGGCTGAATAAAAGCAGAAAGGCAAAACATTAAACTTCCTTCTTACTTCTAAACTTAAACAAAGAATAAGGAATCAAAGCTAATATATAAGCTAATGTAGGCTTAATGTTAGCTTAACCACATTTTTTTTCTTTTTTTGTGCTTGCTAATTTAATCATGCAGCCTGGAAAAGTTTTGACTTCATCGTTAACTGATAACTGTTAACTGACCTAAACTCGACTTAAGACTTGCATGCTTTGACTTTGGACTCGACTTGGGACTTTCATTAGTTTGGTTGGGACTTGACTCTGGACTTCAGTGGAAGGATGAGACTTACTTGTGACTTGCCAAACAATGACTTGATCACAGCTGTGCTAACAAGCCATTTTACACATTACCTTTCCATGTAGTATTTGGCCATTGGCAAAGTAACCATATGTCCAGCTGAAAAGGATTTCACGAGGTCCTGTTTTCTAATAAAAACCACAATCCTTTTCTATCCAGGAGGTCTAACTAAACCTAAATTTTGACAAACTAAACTAAGCAATTTTATGACAAATCAGAATAGCTCAATAGTAAATTCTCTGCCAGGACTAAATCAAATATTGAGCTATCACAGTTTATCTTACCACCACTGACAGCGATAAGGATGGTAAAAGCAGTAAAAAAAACCCTCTAAGTTCACTGGTTGGAGAACTGCAGCAAACGTGTGGCATTTGGAGGTCAAAAAGTCTTTATAACCATCAGACGTTATCCCAACCAGTTGTTTGGGATGCCTGTTAAGAAAATTACATTTTCTGTCTAAAACATAAATGTGTATAAATCTTACTAGGACTTTAAATGGAACAAAGTGCTTTAGCTAGATGAGACTAGGACTATCAAACACTGAGTCTGGTGTAAAACAAAGGATAAATATGTGGATATTTAAAGATGTACTTTGTTTTTACTACTGGCTCAGAGTTTATCTGTTTGGCTGTTTGTGTCTCCTAGATGAAGACACTACAGGTGCTACTTCTGCCTTTAGCTCTTTATTTTGTCTTTAACATAGGAAGTACTCCTGGACCAGTGCATATCTGTTTCATGTGTGTCTGCTCTGTCTTCTCAAGCCCCTAGTTGGTTGTGTCAGAGGGTCGCTCACACTGAGACTGAATTTACTGTTTTTTTTTCTCTGTTAAAAGCGGGTTTTCCTTTCCACTGCAGCTACATGCATTC
The DNA here is from genome assembly GCA_036173005.1 of Crenichthys baileyi. NCBI lineage: Eukaryota > Metazoa > Chordata > Actinopteri > Cyprinodontiformes > Goodeidae > Crenichthys > Crenichthys baileyi. The sequence goes on along the minus strand of JAHHUM010001600.1, from coordinate 74,243 downwards.
TCAGTATGAGGGATTGCTGTAAAGGTTAGGACACAATGCAAACTACTCTCCACTTATTAAGGAGGGACTGCTGCAAGGTCAGTGACTTGATGCATTTGGCTGGGATTCGCAAGAGCAAATCTCCATGCCGCTACTTCATCTGGCTTGCACTAAAATCCTGTCAAAGCTTAGTAGTGTTTCATTTAAACAGGTCTATGCAGGTTAAAGTGAAATGGAACTATTGAAAATGTCAAAACCCCAACATTAGCATAGGGAGACTTCATTCATATTTAATAAACCACCTTGAATGATTTCTGTTAAAATGCCAATTTCAAAAACTTCTGTGGTTACTTTGGATGCAACTCTCAAAATTTTCCTTAAGCTGCCATTTAGCCACATCAGCATTTGCATAAACAAAATAATTGACAGTACATCTGAAGTTGTCGTGCTGATCATATTTGAAAGGTAATAAATTTGTTCCTTCATTTGCACCACAGAACTGGACTTCTTTGGTTGAGTTTCATTCCAGAACAATAAACAGAACCCCTGATGTAAAATATATATAAAAAAAGAAAATCAAATACATGAAAATTTGTTCAAATTCAAGCCCTTCTAGACATAGCTTAGCCAATTCTAGTTGGCAAGTTATTTTTAGAGGTGTTAGATTGCTTGTCCCACAGTTGAATTTGAGTGAAAAGTCTTCCTCACAAAGAAGCTTTAGCCTTTACAATCATATTTTTCAAATCTGCTGGTGAATAAGCAAAAAATAAAAACGAAACATAAAAATTATTATTTCATTTCCCTTCAGGACTGTCTAACCCTGAAGTTTGGTTACATGATCAATGCATTCTGAAGTAAGCCATTAAGTCAGAATTGTTGTTTAGCATTGAAAACAATAGGATAGGAATAATTCTGCCTTTGCTGATGTGAGCTTTCCTTCTTTAGTAAGTCTCTTCTGAAATATTGATGTTCTTTTAGCAATTCAGTCTTCCCTACAGAGACAGCTTGTAGTATCGTACACAGCTCCAGCTCTCCTGTTGTGCAGTGCCAGTGAAACACAGTATGTCAGATATGACTAATAAAACTCTCTGGCTCCGTGCGGGGATGTAGAGGTGTGTGGAAATGGATTAAATCAATCAGTAAAGGCAATATTGATGTTTTCGTTTGGACTTCTTCACATGAGGCTCACTGGAAATCAACCATTGGAAGACATTTTTTCTGGCTATGGTTTTCACTGTTGTAGCTTGGGATGAGCCTCCATCTGATTCTCACGGCATCATAACCTTGAGTCAAAATACCATGTTTTAAGAGTGTCACAGTAGTAGTACAAAAATCTTTAATTTTGATTATATAAGTAATAAGTATTAAAAGAGGAAGAGAAACAAAACAAAATAAAAATAAAATCATATTTATGTGACAAAGAACCATTTCAGTCAAGATTCATAACTCACATTTTACATCCATTTACAGTTTGAAGAAGACCGGCAGGCAATAAATACTCACTAAAGCATACCCCTGTTCAACTCATCCTGTATATTTATTAGGGTTATTCAGTATACATAAACTAAATACTGTCTACACTATTTAAAAATATGATGCCTATAATTTATCATCCATATCATAGTTATCCAATTTAAGCTATCTTGAATTGTTTATACCTAGATAATTAATTCATCATATATATCCTTGTCAAACAGATTATACATCTATATTTATACCTACACAGTCTCTAGTAATCTCTACACATTTGTATACTGATCTTCCTCATAAAATAACTAATTCAGCTTTTTACATTAGTAATCTATTACATATATAGCTAGTATTGCTATTGCATTTTACAACCCATCACCCTTTAGTTCTTGTTGCAGACATGATCTAGTTGCTTTTATTTTAATAAAAAAGGTTACTACTGTTTCTACAAATAATATTCCATTGAGTAACACAGTCATAATAATTTATTCAATATTTTGATTTTGATACATAAACTTAAACTAAGCTAAACTTGCAAGCCTGCACTCTGCTGCTTTACAGAATTCTACTCGCAGTTTGGTAAATGTAGTTTTAAAACCGTGTTAACCTAATGAAAGTGATCAGTGGCACTCCTTTAGTTTCCACGCAATGAGATCTCCATGTTTATCCAGGATTTTACAAACATTCAAATTTGTGCTTCTTGTAAGTAGGGGAAAATTTTAGTAGCTGTCAGCCAACTGACTGGCAGTTCATAGCAAAATGTGGGGAAGGACGGTGCACTGCATTACTCTGCGCTTTATACCACCACAGAAAACTAACTCTGGCATCTCGTGAAATGATATGGTATGAATGTAGCAGTTTTGAAGCTGTAACTTTTTGTGGTATACCTTGATACGTGACCAGCCCCAGGGTAATTGTTACACAGTTTTAAATTTCTATTTCGCTGTTATTTTAAAGGAGTACTATCTCTTCTCTTGTTGTCTGACAAAATTAGTTCTTTAATTGCAAGTCAGACCATCATTATGTCTGAATCCAAGTTGTAGAAGTTGATAAATGATTTACTTTGTCAGTTCTTTCATGGTCATACAACAGACATCGTTACAATTTCTTCTGAATTATTACTTGCAGTTCTTGTTTTTTCATTACTATACCTTATTGAAGGTTCTGCATGACATTAAGATTAAAGATAGTATTTATAGCTATAACTGTTTTGGATTTCTGTATGATGCATACAAGTTGTGATTAGGGGAATTGTACTCCCTCAGCAAACCATAACATGTTGTGCTTTCTTTTAAAATAATGGGACTTGAAGATTGTACTCTGTGTGTAATGTATACTGTCCTACGTTTGATGGATTGTAATAGTTTAAGGCGCAGTTTGTTAATCGATTCAGTAAAATCCCATGGTCCTGCTGTGGAAGGTTTAAAGCACAAGGCTTTTCCTCTGTTCTTTAGATGTCTGAAACAGAGCAGTCCTGATTGTAAAGCTGGTTTCAACACAGTGAAGCAGCTTTAAAACGTGTGTAAAATAATCCATGAGAACTCTCTTATGACAGTTTTGATTATGATTAAAATAAGTCTTTCTTTGTACTCCCTGTCCTTTCCATCATAACAATGTCGGATCGGTCATTAGGCTCTGTTTTAGTTGTGAGCATAAAGGACCCCAAAAGACCATCCTGATGACCAGATATAGTATTGGAAAGAAGGGCTTCAGTGTGCATGATATCTGAATTTTTATAGCCTTCCAAATATTGCAGTAAAGCAGTCCTTTGCAATATTGCAATGTTTCATGACGATTGGGATTTAATGTCTTGTGGTTACCTAGTTCAAAACTAGATAACCACAAGTTTCTTTCACATACCAATCCAGTTTTAATTTCATTGCTACTCTTTACTAAGTTAATTTATGTACATTCTACAGTTTATTTATTTACAGCTGCACACTTGCACACACCGTGTTTATGCGAAGTGTGAACAGCTTTTTGCCCATCCTAATACCACATTTTTCCCTTATAACCTAATGAAAATGTTTTATGTAAGAAGTCTTACTCCTACATGCCTACACAAACACTCAAAAATAGATTACAGGTAAAATGTCTGTCAATATCGGGGTAAGTATCATAGTTTGAATTTCCTCATTGTTTCTTTTTCCTCCACTCCTCTCATAGCTGTCTGCTACCTCCACATCCCGAGCTGCCTTCTTGCAGTGCCTTCGTTGGGGGATTTGGTGCCCCTTCCAGGAGCTAGCTGACCGGAAAGGCAAAGAGGTACAGCTTGTTCTGCAAGGAGGTGCAAAACCGAACCCTTTTGGAGTGATGGTCTACAGCACAGGGACCTCTGTCCAAACTCAAAGCCCTGCAGCAGGCTCAGCTCCAAGCACAGCTCAGGTAACACAAAAGCTCAGGGGCAATGTCTTTGTTAGACGAGTAAAATGTATGCATGGGTAAGAACGTATAGAAATGTAATTTGGTAAATTACTTTTCTTGCACGACAGCATAAGGTGCTGTCTCTTTAGGGAAAAAAAAGAAACTTTATTTCTGTTATGACTTGTCTCTATTGTCAGGTCTTTAAATAGTACCTGGTGGAAGACAGGTTAAAGCTTTGCTCCAAATATTAGAATCATGTTCGTACTCACAGTGACACGTAATTGTCTGCAAGTTGCTCCTTTTTAGAACCAGTGTCAAACATAGAAGGGGTGCTAAGGTCCTGAGATTTTTCACACCTTTGCAGTGAATTGCCACACATTTGTAGCTGTTACTGTTTTTCAAAAGTACTTTTTGCCCTGTCTCATTCCCTCTTCTGTCTGCTGTTTCACTGATTATACATCTGACCCTTTCCTCCAGAGTCTCTGCTGCTCCTTTTAACCGGGGTTAACTGGGGTTAAAGGGTTCCTGTAACGTTTCTTTTTTGGGGCACTGACATGCCTTGAACTTTCACCCCTTACGCAGGACTTGGAGGCGAAGGATGAGATAAGATTTTGGCTGTTGCCCAGCGTGGAAAAGATGCCATCCAGCCCAAAGGCATCTCTGAGGACCAAGCAGGAAAATGTGTCACGTCAGAGAGCATCACCTTCATCACCTTCACAAGGTAAATATGTTCAATTAATTCAGGACTTTTCAAGGTAACATGAATTACTTTGTAAACAATAGAATGAAATTACATCATAAAATATTATTTTAAAGGACCCTTAACAAAGGGTTTGGCCATACTGGGTCTTATACTTCTGGTAATTGCTTGCGTGCACAGCTAGTGCTGGTGTTTGCCAATATAAAGTTTGGTTAGTCAAACTTCTACGAATCAAATAAATAGCCTTCGTGGCATCAACAACTCTGCACGACAGTTCTGTTTCATTATTTGCATCTTGGGGAGGGTACAAAGTAGAGATGCACCGCTAAGAAGTCTGGGTCCTATTTCAGATCTTGGGTTTTTGTAGATTTGACCTGCTGATACTTATTTTTGCTGATTTCTCATTAAAATAAGAAGATTATAACACACTGCTCAAAAAAATAAAGGAAACACTTAAACAACACAATATAACTCCAAGTCAATCAAACTTCTGTGAAATCAGACTGTCCACTTAGGAAGCAACACTGATTGACAATCAATTTCACATGCTGTTGTGCAAATGGAATAGACAACAGGGGGAAATCTTTGGCGATTAGCAAGACACACTCAATAAAGGAGTGGTTCTGCAGGTGGGGACCACAGACCACTTCTCAGTACCTATGCTTTCTGGCTGATGTTTTGGTCACTTTTGAATGTTGGTTGTGCTTTCACACTCGTGGTAGCATGAGACGGACTCTACAACCCACACAAGTGGCTCAGGTAGTGCAGCTCATTCAGGATGGCACATCAATACGAGCTGTGGCAAGAAGGTTTGCTGTGTCTGTCAGTGTAGTGTCCAGAGTCTGGAGGCACTACCAGGGGACAGGCCAGTACACCAGGAGACATGGAGGAGGCCGTAGGAGGGCAACAATCCAGCAGCAGGACTGCTACCTCCGCCTTTGTGCAAGGAGGAACAGGAGGAGCACTGCCAGAGCCCTGCAAAATGACCTCCAGCAGGCCACAAATGTGCATGTGTCTGCACAAACGGTTAGAAACCGACTCCATGAGGATGTTATGAGGGTCCAACGTCCACAAATGGGGGTTGTGCTCACAGCCCAACACCGTGCAGGACTCTTGGCATTTGCCAGAGAGCACCAGGATTGGCAAATTCGCCACTGGCGCCCCGGCTCTTCATAGATGAAAGCAGGTTCACACTGAACACGTGACAGACATGACAGAGTCTGGAGACACCGTGGAGAGCGATCTGCTGCCTGCAACATCCTTCAGCATGACCGGTTTGGCAGTGGGTCAGTAATGGTGTGGGGTGGCATTTCTTTGGAGGGCTGCATGGCCCTCCATGTGCTCGCCGGAGGTAGCCTGACTGCCATTAGGTACCGAGTTGAGATCCTCAGACCCTTTGTGAGACCATATGCTGATGCGGTTGGCCCTGGGTTCCTCCTAATGCAGGACAATGCTAGACCTCATGTGGCTGGAGTGTGTCAGCAGTTCCTACAAGATGAAGACATTGAAGCTATGGACTGGCCCGCCCGTTCCCCAGACCTAAATCCGATTGAGCACATCTGGGACATCATGTCTCGCTCCATCCACCAACGTCATGTTGCACCACAGACTGTCCAGGAGTTGGCAGATGCTTTAGTCCAGGTCTGGGAGGAGATCCTTCAGGAGACCATCTGCCGTCTCATCAGGAGCATGCCCAGGCGTTGTAGGGAGGTCATACAGCCACGTGGAGGCCACACACAATACTGAGCCTCATTTTGACTTGTTTTAAGGACATTACATCAAAGTTGGATCAGCCTGTAGTGTGTTTCTCCACTTTAATTTTGTGTGTGACTCCAAATCCAGGCCTCCATTGGTTAATAAATTTGATTTCCATTGATGATTTTTGTGTGATTTCGTTGTCAGCATATTCAACTTTGTACAGAACAAAGTATTCAATGAGAATATTTCATTCATTCAGATCTAGGATGTGTTATTTGAGTGTTCCCTTTATTGTTTTGAGCAGTGTATATGAAGAGATAGGATCAGCATTAAACATATTTCTTTCTTGCCTTGCTGCTGTCAGTGGTCATTAATTAGAGGTGGCATTACCAACATTTTCAAACAAAGACATATTTCTAAGAATGATTAAACTGTCTTTGCATTACTAAAACAGCAGTTCCTCGTATATATTCCCATGAGAATGTAGATCCTTACTTCAACTTTCAGTTTTCCTAAAGGCTGCCAACATTTCCAAATTCAGTATTTTTTTCACAGACAAACTAAAATAAAACAGAGCAACTTTGCTGTATTGTGTTCAGCCCCCTGTTATCTACCCAAAGTCTTGCTCTCTTTTGTTCTCTCCGAAGACTGCTGAAGTCAACAGCAGCATGTCTTAAAATATTATGGAGAGCAAAGTTTCCTTTTAAACACCTCATTGATACTAAAAATTGTAAATATTACGTTTTCTCCTCGCAATAACAATTGCCACACTGAAGATTGTTGTTATTTGCTGTTCTTTTTTTAGTATGTGTGTATATATATATATATATATATATATATATATATATATTATATATATATATATATATATATATATATATATTATATATATATATATATATATATACAGACCAAAGGTTTGGATAAACCTTCTCATTCACAGAGTTGTCCTTATTTTTCATGACTATGAATATTGTAGCTTCACACTGAAGGCATCAAAATTATGAATTAACACATGTGGAATTATATACTGAACAAACAAGTGTGAAACAACTGAAAATATGTCTTATATTCTAGGTTCTTCAAAGTAGCCACCTTTTGCTTTGATTACTGCTACGCACACTCTTGGCATTCTGTTGATGAGCTTCAAGAGGTAGTCACCTGAAATGGTTTTCACTTCACAGGTGTGCCCTGTCAGGTTTAATAAGTGGGATTTCAAGCCTTATAAATGGGGTTGGGACCATCAGTTGTGTTGTGCAGGAGGTGAATACAGTACACAGCTGATCTCTTCAGTAGGACTATCAGCTGTGTTAATTCATAGTTTTGATGCCTTCAGTGTGAAGCTACAATATTCATAGTCATGAAAATAAAGAAAACTCTTTGAGTGGAAAGGGGTGTCCAAACTGTTGGTCTGTACTGTATATTAGAAACAGCAAAACCAGTATAATGGTGTTCCTCAAAATCATGTATCTGCCATTCCCTCATGTTATGGTTGGACCAGCTGGAAGTCTTCTGGGGGCTTTCTGCTTTGCAAGTCCTCTGTTACAAGCTGGGTGTCCGGTCCAACCGGAGCCTGCAGCAGATGGAGAAGGGGTTAATGTTCCACCACAGCAAGCTTGCGGGGCATCAGAGTAGAACATTACTGCTGTCACCAGCTGCAGTCCAAGACTTGACATGAAGTGCATCAATGTGTTGGGGGATTCAATGGAGGGGCAGCTGAATATACTGACACCTTATCAATTCCCGTACATTGTGTACTGGAATATTTACTGTAATATACTGTATGCATCACATCTATGTATTTATTTCTTTTTTACACATTTCAGATTTAAATGTTTAGCACTGAGCAAAAGGTACTTTTACCTTTTAAATAACATAGTGGAATAGGTTGGATGTGCATTTTTGCAGCATCACATTGTATCTCTTTGGCCTGCCTTGTATCTAACTTTTCTTTCCAAGTGCAATGATCTTGAAGCAAAGTGATTGGAACTGGAGCCATATCCATGGTTCCAGTTCATTATTTTCTTTTTCATTTTAGCAGAGTTGTGGGAGGACGATGGTTTAGGAGGGGGTTATCAGTAAATGTTGCTGAATTTCTCTTGCAGAGCTTCACTATTCCGCCCCAACCAAATAAGTACAATGGTTTCACAGTATCCTTGCTAATTTAGGTTCTGAACCCCAAACTTTAAACAAGTCTCCCACTAAAACCCAGCTCTGATAAAATATTCCGCCGCTGCTCATAGCTGTGGATAAATGATGTGCCACTGTCTGCATGTCTTATCGAAGGCCATAGTGCTGATTTGTTGTGAGTCTGACGGTGAATTGATTTAAAGTGTTGTAACGCAGCCTCTCAATCCCATAAGGAACTCGAGTGAACCTGGTTGTGTAATTGATTATTTCCCTCCTAATGAGACTGTTTACTTATCTTAGGGGAGAAGAATAGCGCTGATCATGGCCTACGTCACAAGAGTGCAGAAAAAGCTTTTGGCTGCATCTATTGATGACATCCTATTCAGTGTTCAAGTGCTCTTACACAGTTACAGAAGATGTCTGAAGACTCTGGTTTGTTTTCAGAGGAGAGTGATATCATTCTCTCTTTCTGATTTCAGCATCTGAATGATGTAGCTGATTTCTGATGGACTTATTCATGCCTTTCTTTACTACACTTCTTTACATACAATATGACAGCCTTCTGGTGATTAATGAGGTCATGTCACATTTAGTTCGGACTTATAACTGTTTGACTTTTTTTTTCCTGAAGGAGCAATTGTGATTGCATTTTTGAGATGGACAGTTATATGAATACGTTATCGAAGTTTTCACATGTATGTGTGTCGAAAGATCCCATTGCCCATCCCAACCAGCCATCAAAGAGATATTCAGCCAACCTCAGAATGGATCTCTAACTTATTCTTAATAAGCATTAGCATTACTTCCAATAGGAGGAATAGGTTGGAAATTCCCTTCAAGTCGATGCATTACCATTAATCCATAATTCAGTGCCTTATTCATGTGTTGTTTATGGGTTCAAAGAACTTCACTCTGGGCTTCTAACTTGAAAATGCTTAAAGGATACCTCTGTTTTCATATAGATTCTCTTTGATAAATTTTAATAACACATCGGCTGTACGTACATTACCCTGGAAACATAATTATCCTCCTGTCACATTACAACAAATGTCAATGTATTTTTTTGAGATTTTATGTAATAGACCAACACAAAATAAAGATAATTGTGAAGTGGAAGGAACGTGGTAGATGGTTGTCAGCATTTTTTACAAATATAAATCTCAAAAGTGTGGCATGCATTTGTATTCAGTCCCCACTGCCCGTTGAATCCCTTGGTCTTTGAGATGCTCTTTGTTCACTAGTGTTTTTTTTTTTTTTACAAATCCTCGATACTTTGACACGGTATGTGTGTTTATATTGAGATTAAATCACATTCAGATGTGTTCAGTAATTAGGTAAGATGTATGTTTAGGGTCCTTGTCCATTGGAGGCTGAAACTCCGCCCCAGTCTACTCTTTTGCTGCCTCCTATAGCTTTTCATTTTATTTAGTACCATTAATCTTTTTATCAACTCTAACCAGCCTCCTTGTCACGCGCTGAAGACAAGCATCTCCAAAGACCTTTGGAGATGCTTTGGAGATTTTGTGTTTAGAGTGGTATATTGTATTATTTTTCTGCCAAACATACATTTTCATGTAGGCTAGAAACTTTCATTTTGTTCCCACCCGACCAGATCACCTTCTTCACACATGATCTTGTCCTCTACATGGACTTCAATGGCTTTCTTTTACCATGGCTTTTTTCTTGCCATTTTTCCATAAAGACCAGATTTTTGATGTGAGTGACTAATACTTGTAAACAAATTTGTGTTGTACTCCTATCCAGCCCACCTCTTTTAAAGCAAACAGCTGTCTGGCTGGAGAGCTGTTTGTTCAGCTGTCAAGACGGCCACTCATTGATCCCAAACAAACGGCCAATTGCACATCCTTCCTGCTAACGAGGTGAATCAAATTCTCCGTGGGCTCCTAATGTATAACAGTGAGAAAACAGCAAGCCCTAAAAAGAAAATGGTTGCCGGGGGGGCGATGGCAGAGCGAATTTTTGAGAGAAAACCAGCCAGTCCCATAACATGTCCACTCTGTATGCATGCAGTCTGAACAGATGGGAGCTGCAGCAAGACACCGCAGGCAACTGAAGCAATTTCCAAAAGGCCAGTCAAGCCCAGCATAAAGAGTGTGGCAGAGTTGGAGAAGAGGACAAAGAGATGCTGGAATGCCCTTCATTTCAGCATTGCCATGGCTACCTACCAAAAAATCTCAAGGAAGCATCGTTGCTCTTTAAACTCAGTGAGCTGTCTAAATCTAACTCTGGCTCTTGATCTGTGTGAAATTGGATAGATTTGTCATGTTTGTAAATAGTTTAGGGATTCCAGTGTTCTGTGGAGTTATTTACTTTGCTCGGGTTATTCACTACATATCGTTATGGTTTATTCTTATAGTTCAGAATATCAGATTGCTCCAAATCCAATAAGTAGAGAAACAATCCATATAACATGACATTTTACAGTTAACCTCTTTTCTCTCTTAACCTCATATTCCACAAACATGTTTACCCAAACTATAAAAAAACTGCTGCCTGGTACAAAGAGCCATCCAGAAGATATTACAGTGTCAATATTTAAGCTTGTTAAACACTGATGTAGGGAATTGTTAGTATGTTGCCATATGACTTGTAAATGTAGACCTCCACTGCAGTACAAGATAAAAGCCATACCTTTTCTAGGTTTATAGTAAGTAAGCCTGATTGGTTTCATATTGCTTATGTTTTTTTCAGGTCAAAAACACGTCCCTCCCACCTCTCCTCCTGATTCCCCTCAAGGCCCCGGGGTAAGACACCTTATCATTCATTATATTTTAGAGGTTACGTGTAACAGAGTCCTACGACTTACAGCATCTATCTGAAGTTCTGAATTTTTGCACTTTTTTACAATACAGATACAGTGCCTTGAAAGTGTATTCAGTCCTTCAACGTTTTTATGAGGTGACAACATCTTGTCAACCACAACTTTAAATAAATTTTTAATTCATGATTTTATGTGATAGACACACACAAAGTAGTGAAAGATTGTTGAGTAGAAGGAAAGTGACACATAAATTTAAATTTTCTGTCACAAATAAAAATCTTTGTGTCATGCACTTTTAGTCTATTGCTCCTAAATAACATCCAGTGCAACCAGTTGTCTTCAGAAGTCACCTAGTTGGTGCAGCGCTGGTGGTTTAGGGGTTTAGCGTGCGATCACATATAGAGGCTATAGTCCTCAAAGCGGCCGTCCAGGGTTCGAGTCCCGGACCCGGCGACCTTTGCCGAATGTCTCCCCCTCTCTTTGCCCCTCCTTCCTGTCTACCTACTATCCAAAAAATAAAGGCCTCTAGTGCCACAACAAATTCTTAAAAAAAAAGCCTCAGGGGTTTGTTGGAGAACACTAGTGAACAAACAGCATCATGAAGACCAAGGAACACAGCAGACAAGTCAGGTAGAAAGTTATGGAAAAACAATATCCAAAGCTTTGGGCATCTCATGGAGCTCTGTTTAGCCCATCATTTACAAATGAGAAATATGGAGCAAATGCAAACCTACCAAGACATGGCAGTCCACACAAGCTGACAGGCTACACAAAGACAGCATTATTCAGAGAGGTAGACAAGAGGCCCAAAGTGAAACATGCACACACTCTAAACCAGCATTATGATTCTGAATCCCTATGACCTGGAGGAGCTGCCGATATCCACAGCTCAGGTGGGAGAGTTAAAAAATTAAAATCTCTAGCTAAACAAAGCTAGTAGAGAAATTTTTCAAAAGACAGCAAAAATTGACTCTACAAAGTATTGAATAATGGGGATTGAGAACACACACACAACACTTTGGAGATGTTGTTTTGGTAACATATGTTGATAACCATATAACATTTTCCTTCCACTTTACAACTATGCTCTGCTTTGTGTTAGTCAATCACAATGAAGCCCAATAGAGTAAATTGAAGTTTGTAGTTTTATTGTGAGGTATATGGATGGTATATGAACACTCTTGTAGCTACCTTTAACCAAAGAAGATCCCTTGTATGTTGATTAATAGAGGGGTCATTAAAAGATGCATCTTTTGCCTTATTGGTCAATGTAAAATATTCAGTACAGCCCTGTTGGTTCAGTGCGCATGTGTGCCGAACACATGTATGTCTGAACACATACAGAACATCTATGTGCAGACCTAAGTGCACAGTGCAACGTTAGTGCAACTTTAAAAGGTGACACCAAAACACAACAGGGCTCCCAGCTATCACTAAAGTCTATTTAGGAGCATTAAGGTTTGTCATGCAGCTACAGTGAAAAATGGTCGATCAAACCAACTTAGCATATGTATTTAACAGCAGCAAGGTGCGTATCTTTCTCTGCACTTAACTGAATTACTTAACTGAAACAAAGTCAAGATGAATGGTACTGGAGAAAAATCTGACACCCAAATGGCTACCTGTAGCCTCCAATCAGCCAAACTGTGTACATTGTATGAGAGGCAAGTAATCTCCATTGACGAGAAGGGATTTTCCCAACAGCTGCGTTTTACCGGATGATGCATTCAGGTGCAGGTGGGACACACTAGGTTGTCATCAAAACAAGTCCAAGGTAATTTTATCATTTGTTTCTGTCTAAACATTTACATTAACATTGACTGTTGACAACTGGTTATACTGTTATATAATCTACAGGCATTTGTTATGCCTGCTTGTACTACTTTATTAATTGAAAAAAAAAATCCAACCAAATCTCCAGTCAGTTCTATACTTTCCACTTTTTTCAGAACATAATAAAATCAAGTTAATTTCAGAAATTGAAAAAGATTCTTTGTTTACTCTGGAGGCAGCAACAGACTTTGCTGACCTTAAATCACGTGAGCTCAATGTACTCCTGAGCCCATTTGGCCTTATTGATCATAGGAGCATGACAGTTTCTCATGAAGTTGTAACTGAAGGCTTTGAAGGTCACCTACAATAAACAGAGGCCACTGCAGAGGCCTTTTATTAACTAGTATTTCCCCAGACTTCCTGCATTCCTTCCCCAATAGTATCTGTTAAAGACATACTGTATGTCAGCTCTGTAAACACACACGTTCATTCTGGTAACTTTAATGGTTCGGTAGAAAGTACCTAGAATAATTACATCAATGAAAATGGACCTGTTACCTTTCCAGGAAATTTGGCTTTAAGATTGTGTTTTTCATTACCTTTTTTTAACCAAAAACAATGTAAAATATGTTACATAGTTGAAGATGTCGGAGGTGAACATGATATTTAAGAAATTCACTTTTGCATGGGCAATTATAGTTTTTTTTATGGCATGTATTTTATTTAACATATATTAGACCAATACTATATGTGAAATCTTTCTAAACTATGACGAAGCCTTCACAGATTTTTATTAAAAGTAGCGAACACAACATGATCGGAAATTTCATTGCACACACAATCATTCACACCGGCAGTATGCCTCAAATCTGCCAGACCTAAAATCTGCTGATTTTGGACCTCCCTACCCGTGGGGGTCATCGTTGTTTTTCTTTGTGCCTTAGGACATAAATGCTGTAGAACACTCTGAGTTAAAGATCCCAACAACTGCTTTGATGAGAACGTTTTCTCTCTCCAACTCCATCTAAAGCTGAAAGGGGAAGTCCACATTATATATTTCAAATGTCTAACAGTTATACATTTTCACTGGGTTTAGAGGGATTTTTCTAATGTATTTGAATGTGAGCACTGTAAAACGCCTCGGTGTTCATCTTCATGAGTGTGTGTTAGCAAACAAGAATTTCAAGTGCTCCTGTAGAACCATTCAAAGAAAAAGGAGCTGTAAAAGATGCCTGAAGCATAATGCTGGGAATTCTGTGGCCACTTTGACAACTGAGGATTTCAAGTAATTTTGTATAATGGGCTTATATTCTACTATGCCAAATATTGTCTTGTGATCCCAATAGATCCTTTGCTTTGTACTAGCAGGAGGTCACTCAGAGCTATTCTGGTTTCATCAGGGATTGTCAAAGTGCCCCTGAGCAAGGCACTTAACCCTAAGTGGCCAATACCAATCTTCGTATCAGTGTCTGAATGTGTGCAGTTTTGTTACTGCAACTGTGCAAATGTGGCTGTAGTGTAAAGAGCTTTTGTGTGGTTGGTATGACAAGAAAACTGCTATATAAATTTAAACCATTTACTGCTTCCCACATTTCATAGGAGTCAACTGTCCCAAACAGGGATCAGAAACAATATGAAAAGAAATTGGGTGTAAAGTTTCGGATAATAATATGCAGTTAAATTAAATTATATGTGAGGTGGTTTGAGGATATGGTTAGGAATGAGTGGTTATGTAATGGAGGAAGGACAAAATGGCTACGTGCAAATTGAATAAGTGAAGAGGTGAATTGATCTGGAGCTGTTAAATGGAGCCTCAACAACCATCTAAAGCTTTGAAAAACGTAGCTCACGAGGTACTACAGTCTGTTATTTACATCTAACCGAAGGCTGATTAAATGTTGATGGGAATAAAAATTCCTTTTTAAAGAATTATACTCCTCTAAACCTAACCATGGAGCTTTTATTGCTAACTGTAACCAAATAGTTCTAGTTGTTCTAACCTGAAGTCATGCAGGAATGGATAAAAATGTTTTAGGAAAGCAACTGTATGCTATTGTTTTTTGTTATTGTATCTTCAGCTACAATAACATGTATGATGAGCAGAGTTTAATAATGCCCTTATCCCTAAGCCTCCCTTTTTAACAGCCACTTTAACCACAATTTATAAAATAATGCCTGCGTGTAGCAGCCTATGTGCATGGCTTCAGGTTTGTTTTATCATGTCGTGTAGACAGCAATCATAAATCTCAGCTAACCCACACTGTCTGGTTTGTCCTCAAATATAGCAGGTCAAGCCTATAGATTTTGCTGAATGTCATCACAAATGACTTCTTGGCCCCAGATTTCCCAACATTGTAAGTAGGAGGTAAAATTGAGAACGGGCTTGTTTCCAAAATTTTCAGTCTTTCTTTTTTTTATAGTTTCCACCACCTGTATGAGCACCCAGAAATATTGGGCATGTCAAAATATCCAGCAGAATTTTGCTGAAAACCTCAGAAGCCATGCAGCAGAGGGGAAAACTATGGAGGTGTGTGGGTGCATGTCTGTTGGAAATGTTATTCCTGATGAAAGACAACAAAATGTCTGTTTGTGTCAGTCACAGAACACTTGAACCACCTCGGAAACCTTGCAAGGAGCAGAATTACTGATGATGATAATCACGCCTAGTTGCATCCAATCAGATTAAATGTCACATTAGCATCTGTTTATGTCAGAGGCTTCCCACAGGCAGCTAATATAGTACTGATCAATCCCTCTCTAATGTTGTAATATATTTAATTGTTCCATGATTATCCTTCCACGACATCGAATGTGAGTTAGAAGGGCTTACATCTAGTTCTGAGCAGGGAATGCACGCTTACCATTTGTGCTCAACATACGTGTTGCTGATTGTGTATATTGTGTGTCCTGGCTGAGCTGAGCCGCTCTGGGCTGCGGGGTGTAACCATCATCCTTCAGCCTGAGTGGAAGTGCCAATGGCGACTGGGAGTCGTGATAAATGGTGCTCTCTCTATGAGGATGAGGCTGAGGACACAGGCATGCACACAGTAACACAGTTGAGTCCAACGAGGGGAGGGAAGATATCAGCTCTGTTTCAATGTTGGCTCCCTGGGCCCGAAGTGGGTCGGTTTGTCGACTCATTTTAAATTGAACCAACAGGGGCTATGAGCCGCTGTAGCGCTGCACCCTTGAACTCTACAAATCGACCTTATTTTGATTAAGCTGCCAGGGCGGTCGGATCCAGGGCAGCTCCGAAATAGCAGAGAACAGACGTCTCTGGTCTTATGGATAGCTCTTAGGGGACAACATTAAGAGAAGTTGCTTAAGGGAATATACTCTTCTACACAACAGTCTCAAGAGAATAAATTTTTTTACACTTAACTCCCAAAGAAGGAATTCTAATCTATTGTACTGGCACACATTATAAGAGAAAAAAAAAAGATTATTTTCACCATTAATTCTTTTCTTTTTATGTCTTTCATCACGTTCCTGGATTTTCCCTCTGCAGCTAACAAGATCCTTCGCAGTACATCACATTTTCAGGATTTAGGGTTAGAGTTCAGCCGATATTTCCCAAAAGAACCAATTAAGATGCCTCAAAAGGAAATCTGACATCATAAAAGAGGGAAAACATATTCGTTTTAATAAGCTGTTAATAAAAATTATTGGGATAAAAAAAAGAAAAGTAGCAACCACCTCTGCCGGTTTCAGAGACAATTTCAGGATAATCACATGCTGAATTCAAAAACACCATAATTAGCAGCCAGTCTTACAAAGAGTTAGCAGACCTTCAGCTTTAATCAGGTAAAGTATGTAGGTATGAACCCTCACCTTGAGTGTCATTTAGGATGCTATTCTCACACTTTTAAAGCTGTTTGTCAGTTGCATTGAATTGTATATTTAGCATAACCATTTAATCCTTTAAACTTCTTTTTTTCTCTGTCTTTTTATGGGAATAAAAAAGCTGAAAAAAACTGTTAACAAAACTGCAATCTCCCAGGTAAAAATTATCAAACATCCTGCTGCTAAAGAAACATATTTTTCTCAGGATAAACTGAAATAGAAGTGGAGGCTTTTTCAGAATCATTTCTCCATACTGATGTGTTTTGGAGTTAAAAGTATAAAGAGGCAAATATAGTATAGTAAAGACATTTATATTTGAGATATTTAGCTTTTCAGAGTTCAGTCTGTGTTTAACGTCAGAATACTCTTTTTAACATGGTAGTGAATGGACAAACAAGCTGCTTTATTTGATATGAAGCAGCAATCATTCGTGCCTCATTTCTTAATGTGCAGTTATCGGAAGGTAATCTGATGGCCATCCAGGACCTCCCAGAAAAAAATGAAACAAAAAAAACGCCGTGTGAGGCCATGCTGCTGATCACTGAAGTCACACTCCTGTCCAATTCACCGTGACTCGGCCACATTTTCTCCACTCTTTCAAAAATCCTGACATGGGAAGGGCAGTACAAAAATGTTCCCCTTTAAAACAATCCCCACCTCCTCTTCAGCATTGATGTCAAACACTGATTAATCTGTAGCAATCTTCTCTGAAATGGCTCTGTGAACAACCTGCATGCTCAACGTCTGTTTGCTGGCATTGTTGGGCCTGACCGGACTTTTTTCTTGCTTGCATGAATTATTGATTCTTGACACTCTATTTTGCCACGGTGCACGGCGCTAAAGATTCTGTGTTATTTATAGGCTGCATTTAGAATGGAAGCAGCGTTTGTTTGCCTCAGTTGATGATCGTTTCTCTCATGAGTTCTCACATTGGGCAGCGGTCATGCTTCAGGGTCGTGTTCGTGTTCTGCCGACCCAGGTGGTCTTGTAGGCAGTGGGCTGAAGGTGAAGCTGTGTTCTACTTTGTTACTTGGCAGAGGGCTTGTTTGGCAACTGGCACTGACTCTGTGCAGCCTAATTTTAGCTCCTTTCTTTTACAGAGCCTTGATGTGGTGCTTCATCTTTTTTTATAAAATAAAAACGAATAGCAGATATCTTTGCTGTGTTTAGAATGCAAATCTGTTGACTTTACAGCCTGTATTTTTCTGTGTAAAAGAGTTGGAATTCTCTTTTTTTCACCCATTCTTACAAACACCCAACCCCCATGGTTCACATCCTGATTGGGTACTACGCCACTACATCTCTCATTAGCTTTTTCTGGGGTTTTTTTTACTCCATGTTTGGGTCTGTGTAAATCCTGTTTATAATTTGCATGTTTTTCTCTGGGATCTCCCGGTAAAACCTTGATTGCATGTCAGTCCCCCTCTGTCTTCTTCACATGCAGATGTTGAGGAAAGAGGCAAATGAACACTGATGTGGCTCATTAAAACACCTGACACAGAGAAAGTCATGGTACTAGACTAGGCTCAGAACAAATTCTGAGAGCTTCTCAGTTTATAGGGGTTAACATTCTCTCTAAATGCCTCCATGGTGTTCTTACTGTTTGTCTTACAGTGAAAACTGTTTTTTCGATATCTTTCCCCAGTATACCTGGTAGTACTTTGAAACGGTCCGTTTCTCTCGCCTCCTGGCACTCCATCAGTGTGTTCCGCTTCTTACAGGTTTCAACCCACTGTTGTAGGTCTTCCTCTTTTATGCTGTTTTGCAGCCTGCATCTGTTTACCTGCATGCCTCTCAAATTATTCATCGTCAATAACCCAAATCTTCCAGCCTGCTAGGTCTTCCTTTGTGTCCCCTGTCCTGTCCTATCCTAACGCTGACCAAGTAGCAACCTCCCCAAGTGAAAAATGAAACCAATACGGAAATGCAAGAAGCTGCAGTTTCTTAAATGGACACTTGAGAAGGGCTCAGAACTCCCCTTGGTAAAACAAGTTTAAAAAATGACCAGTGTTACTGCACAGATAGACCTGTCTCAACCCTGGTCAAATGAATCACTATTATGGGTTGTGCAGCATTTAGTGATGTGTGATTTACCCAGTGGACACACAGCTGAGTTTTGTTTTCTCTTAATGCCTGTTGCAAAATCCAAACTGGTGTAGCCTACATCCTGTATTCAAGGGTTTTAAACAGAAGCGCACACACCTATGGGCAGCTTTTATACACAATGTACAATCTTAGCACAGTTTTTAGTCTAGTGGACAATTTTGACCTAGACCAGGCATTGTGAAACAAAATGAGATTGAGCACTACAGCATCAGGTTTTTGACAGATTGAGGCGTGATGGGCTCCTATGAGCAAGTTTGTAGCCATTTAGTGAAAACATATGCCATTCACTTTGACCTACACATGAATGGCTGACCTTTTAAAATCTCCTTTGTTTCTTAGTAAAACCTTAAAGTTTGAAATTATTTTATGTTGTGAAATAATAATTGCCCCAATTTTAGCCTGGTGACTGCTAGACCTGTAAAAATCTATAATTCACTTAAATAGAACCTGTCTGACAACATTAAGTAGGCTAAAAAGAATCCCCAAAAGCAAGAACAAATAAAATACACTGCTATCTATTGGTCTGGAAAGAGTTTTTAAGACATGGGAATTGTAGCGAGAATCCACAAAGAAAGAACCAAGAACCGCATCTAAAGCGCCACAGACCTCACCTGTCACTGTTGAGATTGGGGTTTATAAGTTCACAGTAAGAAAAAGACGGACCAAAAATGGCATCCACTGCTGACAAAAATTGCTCAGAGACCCGTATCTAAAAACATCTTGATGATCCCGAAGATTTTAGGTAAAATATTCTATGTATTAATGGATGGTTGGATGGATGGATGGATGGATGGATGGATGGATACAGCCTTTAAAGAGAGGAATTAGGAATAAAGTCTGGAACTACAGATATTTTTTCATTCTTTTTAGTACTTTCTTATCCAAACCTAGAACCTTTTCCAGTTTTTTCAGTCTGGTAGAAACCTTAAGCATAGTACATAAAACTGTACTGGTTATATAAGATCATTGCTTAAATATGTAAATCACATTGTGGTTCTATTAGTCAGGTGGGTATCAGTGGTGCCTGTAAAGGAAGAACATATTGAAAACATTTTTTGTTGTTTGCTGTTTTTATTTGGTATTTTTTAGATTGTTAAAATGTGCAATTCAGATGTGGTTGTGCTTTGTTGCCCTGTACTCAGTAAAAACATTTGGCAAGTGGCACTTTGCAATCTGTCAGACATCAAAACTGCCAAACCAGCTGCAGAAAACCGAAGGCACAGAGTCCACACTTACATTTGTTTCTTTGATTAATCTAAATGCATGAATCCTGACTTTAAGAGAAGAACTTTCTAGTGTTGAGATGCAGAGGTGTGAACTCGAGTCATGTTGCTTAGGACTGAGTCAGACTCGAGTCACAAACTTAATGACTTAACTTGAGAATATAAAAGACTTTAGACTTGACTCTGACTTTCACACCAGTAAATATTGACTTAACTCGACTTTAACTGCTTGACGTGAAAAGACCTAATATCTGACACCAAACAGAAAGTGTGTTTTCAAATCAGACCGCGCCTGGTGCTCAATGATGTAACCATTCGAAGCATGCGATCCAGCCCACTGCGTACCTCTGGCCATTTGCCAGTATTTCCTCCTTCTGTCCCTGCATCCTGCGATGATGGCGATGAAGCTGACAGGCCTGGAGGGGTTCTCTTTTCCAGAACTATCAGTGAGGTGTGCATGAATTTGGAAAAAGAAAAAACAAAAGCTGCTTGCGGCATCACCCAAACAACGGGTAGTCTATGCAGCATAACTCTTTACAATAATGTTAAGGCACTTTTAATAAGATTTTAAATCCTTACAGAATCTCAGACCGAATCTTAAATGCAAGCCTGTAGACAGTGATGCGAGGGCAGCCTCCCCGGATGCATCGACATTATGCCAGAGCTGCCAATAAATGTATGGCCATTGTGTTGGGTGATGGACTCAGCGCAAGACAGAGAACAGCTGTGATGTCCTCCCGGATGTCATAATTGAAGTGTTTTTCTTAGAAAAAAATAATGAAGCAAAGTAAGCAAAATATATGTTTTAATATCCCTCCCTCCCCTTCATGCTGAGCAGGTGGGTCACCCACAGAAAATGTGTTCCTTTTCTTTATTATTGAGGTTTAATTAATACTGTATGTCACAAATCCAATGCTTGCAATGCTTAGTGGTACAGTTTAGGTTTAATGACACTATTATGCTAAAGACTTACTTTGTTTTGTTCTTTCTGGTGAATACCTTTGCAACGCACACTAGATTGAATAATGTCCTCTGATAATTATGTGTACAGCAACGTTAGTGCATCCAAAAGGGCAAATAGCAGCACCACAATCAGTTCTTATAAAATTAACTTGATCATAAAAAGTTATTTCTTTATAGCTGTATAAATAATTTTAGTTATTTTGATGATCTAATGTTTCTCTTGTAATAATGTAAAAGCAGGGTTGTACTCTTGCTGTTGGTAAACATGCGGAATATTTTTTTATTTTGTATTGAGATCTGGTTATTCTTTCATTATGGATCATGTTGCTCATTATTACCTTAAGTTATTGGATGTTTGTTTTTTTTGGTAATATTTCCTGTAAAAAGCAACATCAGCACACATTTTCAGACGTTTTTGGAGTTTGCTTCCTCTTGCTGGTTGTTCTGGTGTATAAAACACCTTTCAAAATAAGTTATAAATCTTAAAATTATTATTACTCTGAAACAATTACAGCAAAAAAAAACTACAGTACAAAAATGCAAAGTTAAGGACTTCAACCCTATTTGAGACTTGCGTGCCTTGACGTTGGACTCGACTTGGGACTTTCATGCCTTTACTTGACTTGACTTGACTCAGGACTTGGGTGGAAAGACTTGAGCCTTACTTGTGACTTGCAAAACAATAACTTGGTCCCACCTCTGCTGAAATCTTGTATCATATAGTTTTTCCTTCCATTAGATTATTTTACTTGCATACCTACACTGAAGAGAAAGTCTTTGTGGCTCCTTTAGTGTCACTTCTGGCGATCGTTTTTGACTGTCAGCATTTATTTTTGAAGCACAGCACTAAATCAGTGGCTGAGAGTTGTGCATACTGACATACTTGCACCCAGCTCTGTTGCACATTTCCTTACTGGGGTTTCAATTTGAATGCTTAACATTTAAGTAGCAGAGTATTCAAATACATTTATCAATATTTAACAAGTGTCATGCAGGCTTTTGCCAATTATGCCATAGGTTACCCCAGTGAAAAATCATATATTCTCTTTTTAGCCTACCAAGAATGTTAGTGTAAATAGGAGCATCAGTGTTATCTGAAAATTAAGGAGTTGCACAGTTAAGCTCAAGCTTATTTATGTTCCTTATTAAATTACTTATTGAGTCAAGATTATTATTATTTAACCATGAAAGAGGCAAAAGGTAATACACCGCTGATAAATGAGTATCGGTTTTGGGGTGGGGGAAATCTGTTTACATCTTACAAAAAAATGGCATCTCGAGAATTAAAATCTTTTTTGGCATTACAACAGTCAACCCTTCTTGTAACCGCTTTTGGCATGTTTTCAATGGTATTTTGACAATTTATTGTTTGATGGTATTTGAGGTTGGAAGGCCTCCTTGCCAGTACCCTAAACTTTAGCTTCCCTATCAGAATTAAGTCGGGATTCTGGCTGGGCTACTTACGTCGAGCAAGAAGAGACTTTAGTAAATCAAAAAATTGCTTTAAACCTAAATTTGCCAGGGGTATGAATAAGTTTGGAATTAACTCTGTGTTTCTGGAGCTGTGCAACTTTACAACTTCCCCCACAGAACAGGACGCTTCCACAAGCACCATTTAGAATTTGTTAGCAACACAAATTGGCTCAGCTTGGCAGCTTGGCCTCTAAGAAAATGGGTTGAGTGGGGCATTTAGTTGTGGCATAGGTTTGACTGCCAAGGTTCAGAGCTCAGCCAGTTTGCCTTGACAGCCAAGCAGATCATCTGCTCACATTTGGGCTTCATATGATCTTCATGTCGCCGTCTGTGTGTGTGTGTGATCCTCTCGTCCTTGGTCTATATTCTGTCTTTCACACCCTCGATGTGCAGAGCGTGGTGACTCACATGCATGTGTGCGTAAAATGGGATTTGGCTCAGCAGTACTTGCAAGGCCTGACTTATGACATTCCCCTGGCCTTCACACTTTGGGTATTTTGAAATGTGTGGATGTTTTGACCATCATCCCAGTGACCAAAACAGCTCATTTTAGGCCGCTGCCTACACAGCTATGAAGTATGAAATGATAGACTCTCCAAAATAAGAAGAGAATCCAAACAGACATATATGTGTATTTATTCAATTATAATATCAAATACAAAATGAGAAACTATAAAAACATTATTTTCTCATTCATATCTATTTTTTCATAGTTTTCCTACTTCGTTGTTGGAAGTTGTTTTTATTTTTCCTTTATTGCTTTAGTGTTCCCAGAAATGATTTTGCTGTTTCCCGTTTGCTTTAGCTTTGACTTTTTGCTAAGACATTTCCTTTAACCCTTTAAATTCAGCTTTTTCTGCACTGCATTTATTACATTCAAACATGAATGTGTCATAGCCACACCACTGGCTTTAACCTGCACATAATAAATCCCTCTGCTGTCAGGTTACCCATGAAAAAATGCTTACATCCGAGCTATACACAGTCTACATGCAAAGTGTGACATTTGAGGTGGATTTCATAAAGTTTTCATAAAGTTTTTTGCATAAAGTCCCTAACAAATACAGCGACTGTCTATACAATGAACTGTTTAGATTCTCCCTCTAATACCTATCACATTTCACTTGTTATTTTCTGTTGTTCATTCATTGGAATTCTTATCAAAGATAGGAGGCATCCATATTAATAGTGATCTATCGCTCAGCAAGTGGAAGACATAAAAGGTTGCATTTGCAGATTTCCAACTTTAATGTCACAAATTCAGGGCTGGGATTGAACAAGAGCACAAGTAGTAAAGAAATAGCTAACTTAATCTGAAAGTAGGAAAGGCTAAAAAAAATGGAAAATAATAAAAGCAAAAGATATTGAGTAATAATGTGAGCAAATAATTGTGGAACAGGTCACTCTGCTATCGTTCTTACAGTGTAGTGGGCAGCAGTTTCCAATGAAGAAGACCCTGTGTCAAATTACTTTGGTTTAAAATCTGTGCCTTGTTCTTTATTAAAGGGAGATTTGTGTCTAAAAGTACTGCTTTTAAAGACTAAAATATTTAAAGATTGCTATGTGAGGTCACCATCGCCTGCTGTTCTCTGTTGCCCTCTGGTAAGCAGGACGACCACCATTGCTGTGCAGAAGTAGAGTGCAGAAATCAGAAAAGTGCATATAAAAGTCCTAATGCTGATAAGTTATTATATAAACAGATGTACACTTTTTTTTAAAAAGATTTTTTCATTTTACTTATTTTTAGGGCTAAGGCAATTAATCGGATTAATTGTGATTAATTGATAGTTGAAATAATCGTCAACTAAATTAGTAATCGAATAATCATTTACTGGAGTATATAACATCCCATTTGCTAAAAAAAACCCACTCAGAGCAGTAATTAGGCCAAATCTCTACAAAAAATACTTACATTTTGCATTTAAGATGGAAAGCCTTCTTTGTTTGTAAATATGCTCTAACTAGAACTCCTCAAGTGGCATAGTTGTATCTTCACCTGGTCTAAATTCAGTAAAAAAATCTCCTGTTAAACACCCTTTCCTATTGAAAAATGTCTTAAAAATTGAAATATCAAAAATATAGTCAACAGATTAATTGATTAGCAAACTAATCGTTAGTTGCAGCCTTTTTTCCTAAAGAACAACTGTTTGGTACAGAGAGATCAAACACTCCCAAAACTGTTGGGAGCCAACCAACTGTCTTAATATAACCCACATGGCCTTCATATTTTAGCAAGCCACCATAAAACCTGCAATATATCAGTTTTGGCAATCTATTCCTCCCACCGAGCCTGTACTTGGAGCTTATTTAGTATAATCTATATAAGGCTATATTGTCAAACATATTTATGGGTTGAAATGGATTAACAATGCAAATGCCGGTCAACAAACTCTTCATTCTAACCTACCCACGTGAATTTTTGCAGGCGAATTTTTAGTACAAAAAAAAATACAATACATCTAGGTGTTCCTAAGTACAATAACTATAAATATTTGAGTTAGTACATTTTTAATTGAACTTATTAGACGTAGTTAATGTAGGTCTTAAATTTACATCATAATCATCTAAAAATATCTTAAAAAGTCAGTATTACATTTCAACCTGCAGAAATCCTGTGTAATGCATCTGTTACCAAGTCTTTTTAGCAGAAGTCCTTTGAAAGTAGTCACTATTTGAATATCTATTTTAACAATATGCACCAGTGTCATACAGACACAATGTTTCAATAGAGCTTCCTGCCTTTCTCCACCCTGCCATGAACAAATGGTTTAATTTGACTTCACAGCACACTCAGGAAGCATTTAAATAGGTTACCTTGCTGAGAAGTTGAAAATATACAGTCAGTCCAACAGCTCTAAAAATTGCATTCTGCTGTGGTTTATTATTATTTTCTATTTAAAGCATTCCTGTTCTCAGCTTCAAATATTATGAGCTCAGGTTCTGCGCTTTCTTCAGATGGGCTGTCAGGATGCTTGTCTTGTTTTACAGGCAAACATAAGTGTGGTTGCAGTTTGCACTGATGATTTCAACTAAAAGGTGTTGACGTTGTTGATGTTTCATGTGCAATTGTATTGATTACTGGTGTTAGGCAAGTGAGCTAAATGCTTCTTTAAACCTAGAACACTCCTACGAAATGGAGAGAATGTGTGAACTCCTGTCAAACCTAATGTGGTCTAAAAGAACATACTCTATGTTGTTGGCGATGGTTGTATTGCTAAGCAACAGGTTATAAAAATAAGGGGTTCCTTTTAACTAGGCCATTAGTGCTTTTGAAGAGAAGGGGAGGCTGTGAAATGGTCTTACTGTAATGCAGCATCTGGTCTGGGAGATGTTCCTGTTTAATGATAAATTCAGCCCGTGGAGCGGTGGATTCTTACGATACAAAAGTCACATTTTCTGTTGTCTCCTAAACCTCGCTTCTCCGTAGACCATGCATCAGTTTAACTGAATATTTCAGGGTTTGAGGCAGGCTCATCAACGTACTAATGCATCTTAGGGAAATATATGTAAAAAGTGACCCTTAGACGTAAATTTAGGTGGAAAATTTCTGATCCCCAATTGTTTTAGGTATGACTTGTTACATATTTAAA
Organism: Crenichthys baileyi; assembly: GCA_036173005.1. Lineage (NCBI taxonomy): Eukaryota > Metazoa > Chordata > Actinopteri > Cyprinodontiformes > Goodeidae > Crenichthys > Crenichthys baileyi. Next base: position 48,149 of record JAHHUM010001600.1, on the reverse strand, counting down.
ATATACCAATGCAACTAAATGCAGTGCAGTTGTGATTTAAGAGTCTTCATTTTAGCCCCAGAACTCCTTGTTTGTCCTGCACTTTTAGAGACATTTCAGGTATAGAGCATTATTTCAGTCTCAGTCATTTGTTCTTTAACTTTATCTTTAGCCCTTTTCCTTAGTTATTTTAGTTTAATAATTAGTTACCTAATCTAAAAATAGTTCTTGCTGATTAAGTCGGGATTAAGCATTAAGCATGTATTGATCTCAGACTGTATATGGTAGCTTAAACTCTACATTTAGCTGCAGCTGGTGAGTTTGCCATTTTGTCTTTTAGACAGTTAGCCTAGACCTTAATTAAATTGTGTTTTCCAAAAGGAAGCCAGCTTAGTCATATAATCAACCTAAGAATACGGGACATACAGCCATATTTAATTATATCAAATTTTACTGTGAAGAACAAACTAAAATTTGTTTCTTTTCTGGACTCCTCTGCCATGGTTGGTTAAGCATTTCTGTATAAGTACAAAAGCTGTTAAGTTTAACTCAGAGAAGAGTTCCAGATAAAAAAAGACCGCCCCAGATGTGAAGGTGTCTCTAACTGTGCTTATGTTGCTGGCTAAAATTACAAAAAAATGTTGATTAGAGCAAATACTGTGAAAGTTCTCTGTCTATCTATTGACTTCTACTTGTCAGAGATCAGGGCGCTAAGGTCCAGGAAGGGTATCCGGACATCCCTCTTTCCTGCAAAACTCACTAGCTCATTCTAGGAAACCCCAAGGTGTTCCTAGGCCTGATAAGATAAATAGTCCCTCCATCTGGTTCTGGGTCTACTCTGGAAAGTCCTCGCAATGGTAAGTGCTTGAAAAGCCTGTATAAGAAAAACAGGGCTCGTCCTGGGCTTAATTAGGTTTTGGGGACTGAGAATATTTTCACAGGAGGGAAAGCACACTTAGAGGATGTTCTTAATGCAGTCAGCATGTCATCTGTGGAGAAGACAAAGCCTCAGGACTCAGGAAGTGCAAGGAACACTTTTAGGATCTCATCAATCAAGAAATAAAGTCCTCAACAAAGGAGGCCAAATCTGAGGATATGGGAGAAGGTGAGTCCATCACCATGTCAGAAATCGCTGAGGTGTTTAAAGAGCTCCTTGACAGCGGGGCGCCAGGAGGGGAAGATAATTGCCCTTAGATGATTAAGGCTTTGGACATTATGTGGTTGTTATGGTTGACATACATTTTAATGGGACAAGACCTGTTAAAGTACTTGGATAGTCATCCAAATGTTTAAGAAAGGGGACAGGAGAATGTCTTCCATCTGTTTTAGTTAGGTTAGACAGAAGGCACAAACTGATTGTCCGACCTCAGATTTAGAAGCTGAATAGTGGCCATTGTCTTGGCTGTGGACCCGATTTTTACTATTGCAGTGTTGCTGAAGGGCCATGAGAGTTTGGTTGTCCAGAGAGGCTTATTACACTGTTTCTCAATGCATTCTGGGGCAGGATGCTTTGGGTCTATTGGGTGCTTTAAAAGGCTTTCTGATTCTTGTATAACCAAAGGAGGAGCTGCGTTTGCATTCTCGCCACATAGTCAAGCTTGCTCCAAGTGCAGGTTGGACTCTGCCAGAGCTGGCCCTTGTCAACGAACCTGTTTGTGGTGTTCATAGTTACAATCTCAAGGCATAGTTATAGAGAGGAACGTGTCTCGTTTGGGGACAACAGGGCCTCAGTTCAGCTTTTTGCAGAAGATATGCTTCTGTTGGCAGTATCAGGGCAGGATCTTAAGGAAGCACTGGAGAGGTTTGCGGCTGAGCATGAAGCAGCTGGAATGAGACTCAGCTCCTCCGATCTGAGGCAAAGTTTGCGGACAGAAAAATATCGACTATATAATTGCTGTTCAAATGGTTCAAATAAAAAAAAAAACTTAAAAATGTATACAACACAAAATATATATCAACCCCGTGGGCCACTCCAGAGTAGAAGAGAGTCCAGCCCCTCTCAAGGAGATGGGTTCCAGAGCCCACGCTGTGTGTGGAGGCGAGCCCGACTATTTCTAGTTGATATCTCTCGACCTCCCGCACAAGCTCAGGCTCCTTCCCCCCCAGTGAGGTAACATTCCACGTCCCTAGAGCCAGCCTAAGCATCCGGGGATCGGGCCACTTCGTCCGCCACCCAATCCTCTTTGCACCAGTCCCTCACGGTTCCCCCTTGCAGGTGGTGGGCCCACTGGGGGATGGCCTCACGTCTCTCGTTCGGGCTTGGCCCGGCCGGGTCCCGCGAGGAGCAACCCGGCCACCAGGCGCTCTCCGACGAGTCCCGACCCCAGGCCTGGCTCCAGGGTGGGACCCCAGCTCCGCCGTACCGGGCGACGTCACGTGCCTCGATTTAGTGGTCCTCAAGAAGGATTCTTAACCCGCTCTTTGTCTGACCCATCACCTAGAGCCTGTTTGCCATGGGAGACCCTACCAGGGGCATTTAAGCCCCAGACAACATAGCCTCTAGGATCATTTGAACACTCAAACCCCTCCACCACGTTAAGGTGGCGGTTCAAGGAGAGGTATATAATTGCTGTACTGCTCTGGTCAAAAGACACAATAATAAAAATATATCCGACTTGTATTAATACAGCATCATAATGATCTCATGGCTTTGAAATGAGAAAATTATTTACACTCGCGACTCTCTTGAATATTATTTATATGTAATTGAAAACATTGATCTAGTTACCAGTTACTCCAGTTTGCAATGTTAATTAAGTCATTTTACCTGCTTTCTAAGATTGTTTCATATTCAATATTGTTTTTGCAATAAGTAACAACAACTTGATAAACATTTAAATTTAATCAGTTAATAAAAAAATTGCCTAAGAAAAACAACAGTTTGAAGTGTCTTTGTCTTCGATTAGAAGTGCTTCTCATGTTCTTTATACATGAAGAGAGCGTCTAAATGTAGAAGTTAATGTAGTTCATTTGCATTTGCAGCACCATTGAACACATGGTAAGTGGAAACAGAGGAGAGGAAATATGCTGATAAAACAAGGACAATTAAAAGACATCCACTTAAGCATTCAACTTAAGATTTATTATTGTCAAATATGAATGCTGTAGACTGCAAGTGGAGAGGCAGCACTGCTCTTATGCCTTTGTTTTAAGATTGAAGAGTCCCTCGTCAGTTGTTATTAGGGTGTTCCGATACCACAAGTTGTCTTTAAATAAAAATTCAGTGCTCTCTTTTCACGTGTCTTCAGTATCAAAAGGGAGGAGAAAAACAGTTTTAACCTGGGCCCGCTGGGGAAGACGACTTTAAAAGCTTGTGGGTGTGGGAGCTGGGGGGAATACTATAGAGGCTTCATGGTGTTAAAGAGAAATGGGCTGTTGTTGTGATCTGAGGCAGCACGTGTCTCTCAGGCATAAAGTATATTCCTTAGCACTGTTGTTGGTAATCATAATAATAACAGCAAGTCATTTGCATTGTTTCTCCGCAGCTCTCACTGTCTCAGCTGGCAGCTACTTCACACTACCCGACCATCAGCCACTCCAGCTCTGCGTTACCGGGGCAACAGTCATTTCCTTCTCTGCTCCATCCTTCCCCATTGGCATCAGCCCACCAGCTGTCACATGTTGTAAGATTTCCACCCCCGTTCCCTCACACACAAAAACACGCAGTCATGGTCTCGCACTCAAACTTCACATACATGCCAAAGGAAATACACAAGCATTTAACAAAGACAAGAATTTACAGGGTTGACATTTCTACACAAAGCACACTAATGGTTTACATATCCTCAAGACAATGAAGGCAGTGATTGAGTTCATACATACAGAGCCTTGCTGAAGTATCCATACGCCTTGACATTTTTCATATTTTGTCACGTTACAAGCACAAAATTCAATGTATTTTACTGGACTTTTATGTGACAGACCATCATTACAGCTGCTATGTTTATTAGGACATGTCTTTATTACCTTTGTTCTTTTGGGAGACTGAAAGTTTTGTCCATTCTCCTTTGCAAGATAGCTCAAGATTGGATGAAAAGCATCTGTGAGCAACAATTTTTAAGTCTTGCCACAAGCCCTTCATTGGACACCTGAATATGCTTTGATCTAAACTATTCCACTGTAGCTCCAGCTGTGTTTTTTTTTTGTTCTTATGATGGAAGATAAACCTCAACCCGTTTGTAATGAGTTTTTTCTAGGACTGTATTTACCTGCATCCACCCTCCCATCAACTCTGACCACCTTTCCCGTTTATGCTATTGAACAGAATCCGCACAGCATCATGGTACCGCCAACATGTTTTATTATGGGATGGTGTATTCAGGGTGATGTGGAGTCCACAGATCTTGTATCTTGTAGGATGTAGTTTTTTACCCCAACCCTGGTTTAAACATTTCCACAACGTTATGCCGGACCTGTTTACTATGCTTCTTGTTCTGTATGGTGCTCTTTGAACACAAAGGTTTTCTAACACATGTCTGAAGCCTTCACAAAACTGCTCTCTTCCTACTGGAATTAGGTTACATCCAGGCTGACTCTATTAACTGATTAAGTGACATCTGAAGGCGGTTTATGGAGCTGAATTTTATTTGGGGGTTCCAGAGTTAAGTGGGCCTAATACACAATGCATGGCAAACATTTAAGAGTTTCATTTGTAGCAAATGGTGGAAACAAAGCAACCATTTCATTCCACTCTACAGTTAGGTGAGAAGATGCTTTGTGTTACTATACCTCAAAAACAGACAGAAAAAAATACATTGAAATGTGGGATTGTGACAAAATGTTCCTTTACACACGGAAATACATTTATACACAAAACTTAAACATGATCTCTCAATTTTCTCTCGTTGTCTCTCGTGTTGAACTGTTTTCAGATCAACAGGAAAATAAAAATTATTTTTTATTAAACCTTTTTTTATTTTTATGTAAATGCTACCTTACTATTTTAATTAATCCAGTGTCATGTAAACCTTCATAATATTTTGTATCTAATCCCACTTTAATCTATAAATTTAAGACAATAATCTGATATTGGTACATTTATTTCTTAATGCTAAGAACCAGCATGAATGACATCACTCATATTTTAAATTGTTTACAAACTACAATTCCTAACTAGCTCAATGAAACTGAGGGCATCCTGTCATTACAGTCTTCCCATATACTGTAGCAAAGCTGAGGAAGTCAGCTGCACTGTGCAGATTTTAATACCTCATATGAATAATTTCCTGAAACGATGCAGGAGTAACCTGCTCCCCGCTGTTGTGGGTGTTTGCTGCCACAAATTGGCTGGCAGTCATTTTGCCTTTGAAAGCTGCCTTGTCTTTGCCAAATTAGACCATGTTCCCCCACAATGATGCACATATATGGGAATTGCTGCATGGCACATTAGAAACAGTGGTGCAACCCACAGGAAAGGCAAAGAAAACCACACAAAGACAGACAGACAGACCCCTTAAACCTTTTACATTTTGTCACAGTATACATGAAATACTGTTGTTCTGTGATAGGAATTGGAGAACATTTGTGGACAAACAGCATCATGAGGACCAAGGTGAACTAAAAAGATAAATCTTCAGCTTTGAACATCTCACAGAGAGCTGTTCAATACATAGTCCTAAAATGTGGCCCAACTGCTAACCTGCCAAGACATGGCTGGGCAAAGAGAGTAGTAATTAAAGAAGCATTAAATAAAGCATAACAATGCGGCTCTGGCTCTTTTAACAGCCCCTCCTTTTAATCAGAATAGGTAGGAAATCTGGTGAGAGGACAACCATTGGTTGTGCACTTCACCAATCTGGCTATTATGGAAGAGTAGCAAAAAGAAAGCCACTGGTTAAAGAAATCCATAGGCAGACCTGTTTACTGTGTCCTCTACAAACCAAGCAAGGGACATAGCAAACATGTGAAAGATGGTGCTTTGGTCAAATGAAACCACTAGTGAATTTTCAGGCCTACATCGTATGAGTTGCTGAGCACAGTACACACTGTCCAGAACACACCACCAGATCGGTGAAACACGGCTGTGGCAGCATAATGCTGTTTGCTTTTTTAGCACGGACAGGGAAGCTGGTCATAGTTGATGGGAAGATGAATAAATCATATATCCTTTCATTTTTAAAATTATGCAGTACTTTGTGTTGTCTTTCGCACAAAATTCCAATAACATAAGAAAGATAGGAAAATCTGAAATGCTATTTCTGAACTGTGTTGTCTGTTTACTGATGTATGGAAACACTATGAGCATCGTTGTTTTAAATCTGCATGTCATATGCACTGAAACGGGTAGATGAAAAGCAAAGCCACAATGAAAACTGATGGATTATTGTAATGGTTTTTTTACTCGTCTCTATACAAAAAACAACCAGGCAGCTGCAGCAGACCCAAAATGCTGAATCTTGGCCAACACCAGGTAAATGGATCAAATTACACCAGTCCTTAAGTCGCTGCAATTGGTTCTTGTTTTCCATTAAACATTTTAAATATTGTTGGTCTATAACTGTATAACGAGTTTAGAATGATTTTCTGTGGTCTATAAGGCCCTGAATGGTGTTGGGTTTAAATACGTTTCAGAGTTGCTGGTCATGTATGAACCTTGTGTGCCCACTTTAGGTCACCAAAAACCAGGAGGCAGCATTGAGTTTCTTTGCTCCTCGGCTCTGGAGCCAACTGTCTGAGAACCTGAAATTTACAGAAATGCTCTTTTAAATCAGGAGTGAAAACATTACTGTTTACTGCATTACATTACTGCTAAATGCTAAATATTGCTTTTTCATTTCCACCATTTCAGCTTATAATTTCCTTAAGTTTAGTCATTTTAATATTTATTTCGTTTTTGTGAACATGTCTCATGCCTTTATGAAACTGTTGAGAAAAATCTTGGACCGGCATATGGTGAGGTTGATTATGGAGATGCTTTTGAACCCTACCTTTATTGTACAGACCAGCTAGGGCCAGACCAGCAGGCTCCAAAGCCTGTAGAAAGGTGTCCCGCAAGGCTCCGTCCTCTAACCAATGTTATTCAACACTTATATTCATGACCTGCTGGATGCAAAAGCTACCAAGTATGACCAAGAACTGGCTTGTTCGACTTGGGGAGCTTCTCCCAGACCACTCGCATATCCATGCAAGCTTTTGTCCTACCTATAGTGGTATATTGTGTCCCTGCCTGATGCAAAAGTCATGTGAACAAGGTAGATACTGCCATCAACAGCGCCCTCCAGATAGTAAATGGCTGTCTAAAATCCACCTCTCATTCCTGCCAGTCCTTGCTGGAATCGCCCCAGCCAATCTCCGGTGGGATGGAGTTAGCCTCATCCGGGCAAAAAAAACCCAAAAGTTTGACTGTCACATCTGCACAAGGCCATGATAACACTGGCAGACTCAAGTCTCGCCATTTCTACAACAAGGCAGCAAAAGAGATGCCACAGTCTATCCCTGAGGACTTGTCCAGGGACGCCTGGCTGGCAGAATCCTGGAAACAGACATGGGAGATGGCTGGGTCCTCCTGCATCCACCAGTGTATCAGGGACCCAGTAGGTGGAGTAAAAGGAGAAGACCTGCCACTCCACCTGTGGACCTCGCCGAACCATCTGTGGCATGTGTTTCTTGTAAAACACTTTAGATTATTCTGTGTATGAACGGTGCTTTACAGATAAACTTGCCTCGCCATACTCTTTTTCTCATGTAATAGTGGTGGGACAAGCATAGACCACCCCAACACATGAATATTAAATGTGCAGAGTCTGCAGTTTTTAGCATGATGTAATGAGACTTCTCTGCTTCAGTCAGCTTTCACCACAGCAGGTAACAGTGCTGAACGTCAGGGCCTGATATTAGTTACTGAATCTCTGTGGTATCTTTTATCAGCTATGCTTCTCAGAGTTTCATTACTAATAATGTGAAACCAATTACTAATTCAACTTGTTTATTAGTGACATTAATCAGTACTTCTAAGTAATAATTACATCTTCATCATCCATCGTTTTCAGGTTGTAACTTTTATGATGATCATCTCTTTTCATCAGCCTGAATGCTTTTGTGTGAACCTCATTTATACTAGGATAGTGAGGTATAACTCCTTGAGATGTTCCCGATTTGTAGCAGTCTAATACAATTTACAGTAAGCATAATTTAGCAATTTAACTAATAGATATAAAACATTTCAAGCATTATAAAAACAGTCTTTTTCCCCTTTTTCTATTTATTTCAGATTGTAAAAGCTGTGTTGCTGTGCTGCAGTACAACAGTAGACATCAGCTGTTTTATTATATTTCTCCCATCTATTATGCTTGAAATCCATACAGCTTAGGCTATGAATCATATTTCCCAAATAATCCAGGAACTGTGGATGAGTCTTGCTGAAGATAAGAGGATAATCAGCAACACAATATTGCAAAAAAGTGACACAGTGGAATTTGACTCACAAAGACTAAGTCTTGCTGTGAGAACTGCCAGAATACCTTATCTATCTATCTTGTTTCTATAACTACCTTGACAGATAAAAGACTAGTATTCTTAACATGGATGGATGGATGGATGGAGTAGACATATGAGGCAATAAATGGATGCATCTATAGATTTAAACCCAGTGCTAGCCACTGTTGCCTCATACTTACTTAGGAACCATAGTTGTGGTGTTTAGTTGAACTTGTTCATTTCAATTATTGTTGAAAGCTATTTTTTTTTTTACAAGGTGGATTTTGTTTTTTTCAAAATAGAGGCATCTTAAATGCTAGCGGTTAATAAAGTTGAGGAACGGTTCGACCTTTACCCCACTGTCTGAAAAAAGTTTTCATTTATAATACTGTAGGTGGTTTCTCTCAGTAAATTAACTTTCAGAATTACCCCGATTTAACCAGTGACGACATGTTTAGCCGCATGCTGTCATTCAACCGCTGGCTGTCTAGGTGGTGTCCAGAAAACAATGTGGGTTACATTGATAATGGCGAAACTTTTTGGGGGAAAAACTTGGTCTGATCCGGAGAAAAGGGCCCATCCATCCCACTTTGGAGGGGAGCAGCTCGTCTTTCTAGGAATTTGGCCCCAAAAATTTATTAGTTCCCAAAAACTTGAAAACCCCAGGGTTCAGACCAGGAACCAGGGTCGTAGTTTAAATATTTCCTTTTCTGCAGTTCTTTACGGGCTACCCCCCTTTACCTTTTAAAGGGCATTTGTCTCCCCACGGAAAAAAATTAAATTAAAATTAAAAAAAATAACCCCAAAAAAGGGGGAAAAACAGGAAAATCTCATAAAAAAAAAAACAAAACCCTTTATGACTAAAAAAAAAAAATAAAACAAAAAAATGGGCCTACTGAACATAAGATCTCTCTCTTAAAAGACATTGCTATTTAGTGCCCTGTTTTTCGGGGACAATCAGGGTTGATTTTTTTTTGGGCCTAACAGAAACCTGGCTTTCAGCAAGAGGATTAGGGTTTCTATAAATGAAATCAACTCCTTTTAATTAAATTTTTAAATTTTCACATTCCTCGAAATACTGGGCGAGGAGGAGGAGTAGCAACCATCTTTCAGTCCGATTTAATTGATTAGCCCCAGACCAATCAATAGCTACAACTCTTTGGAATATTTAATCCTTAGTTTTCATTAATCCAAATTGCAAAGCACTAACAACTTCTGTTTGTTGTTTTGTACCGCCCCACCAGGCCCTTACTCTCAATTTTTTAGATCAGTTTTCAGACCTTTTATTGATTTAGTGTTAAATACAGATAAAGTTTTTATAGTGGGGATTTTAACATTCATGTTGACACTGAAAGTGATAGCCTAAATATAGCCTTTAATGGTATCTTAAAACTCAATTGGCTTTACTCAAAACATTAAACAAACCTACCCCCCTTTGTCTTCATTCTCTGGACCTTGTGCTGACATATGGCATTGAGTGTAAAGACAAAAAAACAAATATTTTCTCATAACCCTGTCCTGTCTGACCTTTTCTTAATAACCTTTGAGTTTAATTTAACCGAGTACGTCACACCTGAAAGAAAATTTCATTATCGTAGATCATTATCAGACGATGCTGTAACAACCTTTAAAGAATCTGTTCCACTTTTAATCTCCTCATTATCACCGAAAAGCACAGTTACTTCATCATTGCGTAGTGCATTAGACAATGCAGCCCCCTTGAAAAAGAAGGTAATTATTCATAGGACACAGGCTCCTTGGTTTAATTTAGATCTGCGTACTTTAAAGCACAATGTTAGAAAATTGGAGAGAAAATGGCGCTCTACACAACTAGAGGATTCCTACTTAATCTGGAAAAATAGCCTTCTGTTGTATAAAAAGACACTTTGCCAAGCCAGAACAGCTTATTTCCCATCATTAATAGAAGAGAAAAGAATAATCATAGGTTTCTCTTTAGTACAGTTGCTAAACTTACACAGAGTCATAGCTCTGTTGAGCCATCCATTAGCTCTTAGCAGTCATGACTTTATGGGATTCTTCTTAAATAAAATTGATTCTATTAAAAATAAAATCTTTGACATACTCCTGAAGATGATTACTTCATCCTCAGCAAGTGAGACAACATTGGAAATAACTGTAGAACCTGATCTGTGTTTGGACTGTTTTGATCCTGTGGAGCTTCCTGAGTTATCAGAAATATTAGCTTCATCTAAACCTCCAACTTGTATGTTAGACCCAATCCCAACCAAATTATTTAAGGAAGTGTTCCCTCTGATTACCAGCCCCATTTTAGATATGATTAATCTATCTTTAGTAAATGGATATGTACCACAGGCTTTTAAGGTAGCTGTAATTAAACATTTACTTAAGAAACCTTCGCTTGATTGAGGTGACTTGAAAAATTACAGACCTACATCCAAACTTCCATTCTTATCAAAAATTCTTGAGAAAACAGTTGCTAATCAAATGTGTGAGCATTTACACAGCAATGACCTGTTTGAAGAGTTTCAGTCAGGCTTCAGAGCTCATCATAGCACTGGAACAGCTCTGCTGAAAGTCACTAATGATATTCTAATGGCCTCAGATAATGGACTTGTGTCTGTACTGGTTCTGTTAGATCTCAGTGGTGCATTTGATACAGTCGACCATAATATTCTCTTAAAAAGGCTGGAATATGCTGTAGGGATCAAGGGAACAGCGCTAGGCTGGTTTAAATCTTATCTGTCTTACAGATTCCAGTTTGTTCATGTAAATGATAAATCATCTTTAAACTCCAAGGTTAATTGTGGAGTACCACAGGGTTCAGTACTTGTGCCAATTCTCTTTACTATATGCTTCCAATAGGTCAAATTATCAGGCAACATAGGATAAATTTTCACTGTTACGCTGATGATACTCAGCTTTACTTATCCATAAATCCTGATGAACCCAACCAGTTAGATAGACTACAAGCATGTCTTGAAGATATAAAAACTTGGATGACTTTAAATTTTTTGCTTCTAAATTCAGACAAGACAGAAGTTGTCGTCTTTGGACCAGAGTCTTTAAAAAAGAAACTGCTTAGTCAATCACTTAACCTGGATGGCATTAAATTGACCTCCGGTAATAAAGTAAAAAAACCTTGGTGTTATTTTTTACCAGGACATGTCATTTAAATCCCATATTAAACAGGTTTTTAGGATTTCCTTCTTTCACCTCTGGAACATTGCCAAAATTAGAAATATCCTATCCTGGAGTGACGCTGAAAAACTAGTCCATGCATTTGTTACTTCAAGGCTGGATAATTGTAATTCTTTACTATCAGGATGTCCACAAAATGCAGTTAATAGCCTTCAGCTGATTCAAAATGCTGCAGCAAGAGTTCTGATGAAAATTAAAAAGAGAGATCATATTCATCCTATTTTAGCTTCCCTTCATTGGCTCCCTGTTTAATCCAGAATAGAATTTAAAATTCTCCTCCTCACATATGAAGCCCTTAATGATCTAGCTCCATCATACGTCAGAGATCTGATTGTTCCATATGTTCCTAACAGGGCACTTCGTTCTCAGACTGCAGGTTTAATGCAGGTTTACTGATAACTAAAGGTTTCCTTTAGTTATCTGCTAAAGGTTTCCTTTAGTTATCTGGCTCCTCTCCTGTGGAACCAGCTCCCGGTTTTGGTCCGTGAGGCGGACACCCTGTCTACTTTTAAGGCTAGGCCTTTCCTTTCCTTTTTGATAAAGCTTATAGTTAGAGTGGCTTAGTTTATCAGGGAGGGAGCCTTCCTCCCTCCCTGTTGGATGTAGTAAGGGGGAGTCAGGTTTAGCCTAAACCGGCTCAGTTTTAGTTGAGGTGCAAACACACCCTCCATTTCTGCTACCTGTATGACCCCTTCTCTTTTCCAATGGTTATTATCAGTCTGACAGAGAGAGGTATCCCAATCTTTGTGGTTTTTAGTATAACAATGACCATCAGTGGGACCCTTTGTGGGGTGCCTTGAAATGACATTGTTGAAAATAAGCACTGTTTAACTAAATAATCTGAACTGAAACTTTCTGTCTAGTTATGCTGCTATAGGCTTAGGCTGCTGGAAGACATAATGACCACTTTCACCCTCTTCGCTACATTCTCACACTACTCTCCAATTTTGCATTATTTGATGTTATTTCAGCTTTTAACTTTGTTCTCTCTCTTTTCTCTTCCTAGAAGCTACACCTGGCCTGACTCTGTGTCTACCTGTGACACCTTTCTGGAGAGAGGCATCGTCCGAGTTTCTGCTGGCAACAACTTAAGGCTCACCCTCTACGATGATCCACTTGGCCCTGTCTTTCAGTGTTTAACCCTTTCTCTCTCCTAGACATGGCGATTGACTGAGCTTTTACTGTAACTAACTCTATGTGCTCTCTTCAGACTCTAAACTTGAAAACTGGCTCAGAGTTTATATGTTCCTTCTTTCTAGGTGAAATGACTAAAGGAACTACATCCATTAACATTTACCTTTTCCTTCCCCTAGAAAGGACTCCTGGATCAGTGCTTCTTTGTTCTCTTTGTGTCTCTGCTCTGTTCTCTCTAACACCCAGTCGGTCGTGGCAGATGGCCGCTCACACTGAGCCTGGTTCTGCTGGAGGTTTCTTCCTGTTAAAAAGGAGTTTTTCCTCTCCACTGTCGCTACATGCATGCTCAGTATGAGGGATTGCTGCAAAGTCAACGCCAGTACTGTCCACTGTCTCTACATGCCCCTGGGGAGGGAATGCTGCAAGTCACTGACTGGATGCAATTGGGGGTTTCCATAGACAGAAAAACATTTTATCCAATTTGAATAAATAACTAACTCTGACTGCACTGTTCAATGGTTAGGACTAATTGGAATGTATGTACCTGACTTTTGTGAAGTGCCTTGAGACATGTTTTGTGAATTGGCGCTATATAAATAAAACTGAATTGAATTGAATTGAATTGTTTAAACCTCCATTTGTCCTTGTAACCATAAAACCCGAACACACTTGCCCATGAAAATCACACATCCATATGTTTTCACACTGCAACAGCCTAATGTCAGCAAGTCCAAAGGCATCAATTATTTGGATCATTTAACATTTTTAAAGCTGCTGTCTTATGCCATGCCAACCACAGAGGTTATTATGTTGTTGGCTGTTTCATCACAGATTGTACATACAAGTGTACCTTGTGTATATGTAGGAGCATGATATTGGTCAAGGTTATTACCCACATGTTTGATGGAAAGTCCCCCCAGCTAAAAAATCAAATCCTTCCGTAACTATATTGTAAGAATTATTATTATTAATTAATTAATATTTATCAAGAATTATGATTTAAAATCATAATTTGAAAAAAAAAAATTCTTAACCAAAAATCATTACTTACGAATAGAAATCAGAGATGTCCTCTGGTGTTGTGATTATGGGCTCAAAGCCTTTTAATAATTACAATTAGCTATTCATCATTAATAATTGATAAATTATTAACCAAAACCCCCAAAATGTCACTGTTTTTTTTCCCCCTTCACCGAAGGTGGGGGGAAATTTCGACCCTTTTTTACAGATAAATCACTCTTGCACGAAAAAACCAAAAAACTTTTCCCTTAATTATATATATGAAGATTTATTGAAGCCCAAAAAATTCTGATATACCATTATTTTGGTTCACATACCTTCACCTAACTAACAAGCACTATGCTACACAAAAGGGGAAAAAAAAATGACTACCTACAATAATAATAAAAGAAAACTATGCGCCTGAGTGTCTATGAAAATCAAACCAGCATTTTATGGACAAAAATGTTTATTTTTGGGGTTAAACGGGAAAAAGTCCCTCTGGTTTTGCTGATGTATCGATTGCAGCGATCAGCTGATAAAATGCTGATTGCCCAAAACTCGAAACAAAGAGTCTAAAAACTCTGAGGCGGGAACTCAGTGGAAAAATCCAGCAATAAAAATTTGGGAAAAAAGAAATGGTCAGGCGGGGCCCCGACCGCAGTTTCTTTGAATGAAAAACTTTTAAAAGTCCCCTTTTTAACTCCTGGCAGATTTGGGATCCGCCGAAAAAAAATGAACACGCAGCGGGGAGGGCTAAATCAAAAGACGGCTCAGCATAAAACCTTCAATCAGTATTGCATGCAACAAGTTGATACCTTAGATTAACTACTGGTGATTCTAAAATCACCTTAAATATGCCTCATCCTGCCCAGACTTCTAAGTTGCCAAGGATAACAATCCAAAGTGCAAAGTTGTAATCGGAAAAACCGTGAGAAAGTTCAAAGGCGTATGTATACTTCTGCAAAGCACCTGACCTTGCTTTGTGATGTTTTAATGAAACATCTTGGATAAATAATGCCTCATCCAAAGGGTTTATGGAAAACATGGGACACAAATCCAGCAACAACAAACAGGAAATAGTGCCATGCAGAACAAGCATGTTATATGAAGGAAGACAGATCTCAAATGTTGTAGTTCAAAGTGATGTGCTGCAAGTAATATTGGAATATGAGCAATAGCTTGAGGGATGCAGTGAGGATGATGATATTGCCTCCCTCACTTCTGACATCTTGTGGTTTCCTCTTATTTTTTTTCTTAAGACTGATAGTATAGCAGAACTAGAAAACATTTTAAACACAACTATGTAAAGCTTTGTAATTAGAGATGCACTAAGAAATCAGCCTCAGATCCAAATCAGACAATTGTCTTTGATTGGCTGGCCAAACATAGAAAAATCTGAATTTTATGTTTTCCTATTCAGCATATAATTTGATGCTTTTTTGTTTAATCAAAATCTGAAAAAGGTTATGTTGCTCTGGTGCACAAATATGGGGATACACATTTCATTTCCACATATTCTATTGGATTCAAAACTACCACCTATTTTATGTTTTATAGTCCTTACAATAAAAACAGCATCTGTGAAAATCAGAATGATCAGAACTAATTGGTGCATCTCGACTTGTGAAGTTATTTAGATGAGTTATTAGAATCAGAGCAAACATTGACACGGACCAAGGAAACCCAGACCAGGTTAAGCTCCTTACCCCCTCTGTGACACATGGCTGCTGCTTGTTAAAGATACGTATTTTCACTGTTAACTCAGGCTTGGAGCAGTCAGAGCAATAAGCAATTTCCACAATCAGTTTTGACAAATCCACTACAAGTTTTTACTTAGTGTCTCATTCTTTTAATCCATGCCTTCATAACCCAATTTTGCTTCCCATGTAACGTCAGACTTTTTTCTGGAATTCTCTTTGCTTGTGATTGTACTGTAGTGAGTCATTTCTTTGTGATTCATGCATCTTTGCCTACACTTTTGTGTGATCAGCTCGTAATTGGATGGTAGAATTTGCTTCATGCCATTCAGAGTGATGAGTATGAAAGTGAACTTAATTAATGGGGAACAGTCTGACTTATCAATGAAGAAAAACAGATGGTCCCTGATCTTCTGCCATGCTGCAGCTGTTCTGCTGCATTAATCCTATTTATTGCATTATTTATAGATCAGTCCTTGTGTTTTTTTGCAGGCCTGCTCTGCTGTCAGCCACATCACCCACCTGGAGATGGACTTTCAGCAGGAAGGCGATGACATGACCTCCAGGGAGAAAGAAGGAGACCAGCTTCAAGAGCTGCCCTTCACCCCTGTCCATGCTCCTGTCATTACTCTTGTAATGAATGTGCCGAGGTGAGCTGCTCATGTTGTTTGTCCTAGATTGTAAAGGGAATTTATTGCCACTCTAAGCCCTGAGAAGAGTTTGGTTGAAGCTGTCATCATCTGTTTAAAATCCACTAATGAAAGGTTCAGTATTGTAAATTAGTATCATGGAATGACACCAAAAATGTTTGCAAACTAAATACCAAATGTACAGGGACAAAAGCAATGCTCTGTCACATATCCTGGACTTTTTGTTACTTGGTTCTTGTTTGTGTTTCAAGACTTTTCAGTTTTTAAAGGACGACGCTCTGGCAGTGGCTGTTGCTTTAGCGGTGAAATAGGACTTTCTATTTTTAAGTGAAGTATAAAAACCAAGTCGAATTAAATTTCTAATTTCAAAGGCCCTAAGAGAGGCCCTAAGATTTATAGGCAACAGGTTGCCATAGATCTTTTAGCAGGATATTTGTTTTCCAAAATATTGCCAAATCATATTTTTTCATAGTCCATCTCAGTCCACAGACCTAAATCCTGCAGAAAACCTGCTTGGTGAAATGAGGAGCAGAGAGCATAAGAGAGGACCCAGGACTCTGTAAAATCTAGAGAGATTGTGCAAAGAGGAATGGTTAAAGATCTTTCTCTCTGTGTGCTCCAACCCTGTAAAATGTTAATGTCCTACTGGTGATAGGAAGCTGCGTATCGTCCAGACAGCAGAATGATCAATAATTGTGTCAATTGTTAAAAAACAAATGTTTATTAAAATGTTTTCCCCTGTCGGATCATTCTTATTTTCACTAAAGGTTAGATCTTTTGACTTTTTGGTGTGAAATTAGTACTACTTCAATAAGAGATCATTAAATAATGTGAAACTTCTCTCTCATGTTTACCAGTGGCACCAATAAATGTGGTCAGCACTGTAAAATAATGTGGAGAACCTCCACCCACTCAGTCCATAGAAAATCGAAAAAAAAAATAATCTTAATTTCACATTTACAATTTAAGTGACTTAAATGCAGATTATTCATGTTGTTATTCTCCTAAACTCAGTGTCTGTGGAACTAAATCATTTCCTCTACAACCCAAAACTACTGAATATTGGTTCTGTTGGAGGAAAATGTCAAGCCCAGGTGCTGGACCAAACCGCCAAACAAAAACACTTTCTTAATATTGTTCAAATAATTATAACCAATCCATTTTTTGTCTCCTAAACAATATTTGGGATGCTGGGGTTAATCTTTGCTACAGTTTCTGGAGTTGAACCAAGTTAATCTTTTAGCATCAACTTGATATAGAAACATGATTTTGACACAAAGTTATTTAGAAAATATTCTTAAATGTACCCACTCAAAATATCCTTTTTGATGTTTTTTTTGTTGTTTTTTTTTGTTTTTTCCACAACAGTAACCTGAATGAATACTCACATTTTTCAACTTTGATTTGGTCGATCTTATTTCAGTGAACTGAACTTACAATTTACCAATTCGATTTCAATAAATACACTTCAATCTCCATTGAGTTAGTCCCCTGAATGAGAAAGTACACTTTGCAAATAATGAGCACAGAAACTGAGAAACAAAGCTTTGCTTTGGTAAATGGCATCTGTAAATAAGCAGCTGGCACTGAAACAATTTCCCAGTCCCGGCGTTTTGGATCCAGACACCATGTTGTTCAGTTCAGTGAGCTGAAACATCTTTGCCTCTTCACTCAGAGCCAGAAAATCTTTTTGACTGTTTTCAGTGTGAAATGACCCACTTTTTAGAGAAGAACAATAAAGTCAAAAGAAGTTTAATCCAAGTAGCTGTGCATATCTGATGGAGCGCCTTTTGAAACAAAGATGATGGCTTGAATATTAATCCAGAGTGACTAAATTAAGAGAAAAGTTGAAGGAATGGAAAAAGTGACAAAAAAGCATGAAATTGATACAGCTGCAGAGAAAAGCATGTCACCGCTGTTGCCCTGATTAGTTTGATCAAGGCTTCTTTCATTTGAAAACATTTTAATTACTGGCTCAGCTTTTTAAGAAATGGACTCTGACTGTGTTGGTGCTGTGACACTATTGCTCAGTTTCCTATATCTTCTCTTTAGCCAGCCGTCTGTGTGCTGCATTTGTCAGAGCTGTAGCATCCTGAATCAGCGTTGAAAGTATAAGTTATGAATGTTACCATAGTTCTTTTGAAACAGGTGGCCACTATGATTAGAGATAACTGGCAATTATGCTTGAAAATCCTGAGGGAGCGCTTTGGCACCCATTTCCCTTTTCCTCCCCCGTAACTATTATACTGGAGCTGCTGTTTGATGGATATCGCTGACACCCGTATGCTGTCTAATCATCGTTTCATCACATTTATGTTTAGTGAAGACGGATATTGCAACTCAAGTTCAGTTAAATGGCATGAAGTGACAAAGTTGACGTTATCTCTCAAATGATAAACATCTTGAATTAGTATAGAAAGGATTCAGGGTAAATCGAGAAAGGTTGGAATTGATAAACAGGTGTTGTATTTTACCCAGCTCTCGTCATTTTTCCTGTCTCGTTTCAAACAAATCACCTTAATGAGGCCTGTGCAGCAGGGAATCAACGCATTACCTCCTGTTGTTAGTCAAGCATCAACAACACATTTGAAGACGTCTGTGTGCTGTGCTCCAACAGATCTGACATTTATCTTTGATGATCTTTCTCCAGCTCCTGCTCAGTCAGCTCCAGGAGCTCACTGGCACACCTTTTCTCTGCTGGCTATCCTGAAATCGTGGACTGCAGTGGGCAGGTGGCAGAAGTCCTGGACCCCACTGAACCCCTGACCTTCGATCCTCAGCGGGAGGAGGCTGACCTTTTGCAGGGAAACCTGCTGGTGTTTCAGTTTCTGGCATTTACCAGGTAGGCCTGTGGTGCTGTGACACATACAGCAGCAGTAATGATACCAAGTTTTAGCAGCAGCATCCTGTGTCTTGAACAGTATAATAAACTGTGTGCTCTCCACAGATTTAGCTTAGAGAACAAGATAGGAGGAGCATTGTTATAAAGTGCAAAAATGTTCACAACCCTTGTACATTTCTACATTTTGCCACTTTAGAACCTCAATAAGCTTCAATGTATTGTAGTGGGATTTTACGTGATTGACCAACACAGAGTAGCACATAATTGTGAAGTGGAAGGAAAGTTAATTTATTTTTTTTACAAATAAAAATGTGTCTGTTTGCATTCACCTCCCTTAAGTCAATACGTGTAGAGCTGCTTTTTGCTACAGACTTTGAGTCTATTCTAACACATTAATATGTTTTACGTTTTTTGTTGGGTCGCACGCTCTACTTCTACGGCATGCGCCGGGCCCACATGAATATGTTTTGATTTGAACCCTTTCACTGGAGCTCTCTCTGTATGTTCCATATCAATGTCCGGCTGGAAGAGTAACCTTTGCCCCGGTCTCAAGTATTTTGCAGCCTCTAACAATCTTCCATGATTGCCCTGGATTTAGCTCCATCCATCTTCCTAAAAAGTCTGACTATCTTTCCTGTCAGCACAGAACAAAGGCTTCCCCGAGGGTTGTCTTCTTAGAGTGATCAGCAGTGTTGGTTTCTGCTATTTTGCTTATAGGCCAGAGCAATCGGTTTTGGTCTCATCTGACTGGAGCTCATGTTTGCTGTGCCCCTTATATGAAAGTTTTGCAACCACTAGGCAGTACCGGTCCATGGCTTGTTTAGTTTTGCAGTGTACCATTTGGCACTGCAGTGCACCAAATAACCACAAGATAATAATGATGGTTTATAATTTGGTACTCTTTACGATCAGATCGTGAGAGCTGTTTTATTTTGAGAAATTGAAGGCATCCTTGTGCTTCTGCTGATGCACTGGATGAGTTGGAAGATGCACAGTTAAGAAAGAGCAGGACGAGAAGCATGTTAGCTTGGCATGGAGGAGGGAGCATGCATGGCTCGGCCAGGAGGTATGCTGCTGCTTTTTATTTGTGTCGGTTATATACTCAGCAGCTCCTCCAAAGTTGGGCCTCGTGGGTGTTTCTCCGATTACAAACCCCCTTGCTGTTAGGTGAACATCTATGTCTTGATGGAGCTGCGGTTGTCTCATACTCAATTTTAGGATGATGCACTGAACAGTGCTCCATGAGATATTTTCAAAACCTGGGATATTGTTTATTACATTTTTGTACACGTTTGTACATTATTACATTTACTGTTTTCTAATAAACCTCTGAGGCCTTTACAGAACATCTGTCTTTATATTGGGATCAAACTACTCCCAGGTTTACCAGTTAGATGACTTCTGGAGGTAGTCTAGGGGTATCAGAGTAAAGTGGGGTTAATACCAACTCCCCAACACTTATTCGATTATTATTTGTAAAACACTAAAGTAAAAACCATGCATCTTTTTACTCCCCTTTCCTAACTCTGCACTGCTTTGTGTCAGTCTTTCACATAACATAACATATCACATCCTAATTATAAACGCTAAAGGTTTTGGTTGTAAAGTGGCAAGATGTTCAAGGTGTGTCACTATTTTTCAAGTCACTGAGCGTGAAAACCTACACAATATTGCTGCGTTTGTCTGTGTAGTAGTCTCAGATCTGCTGCATTGTGAGAAAATCTGAGCAGGTACAAATTTGACAGCTTCTCACTTCTCTCTGTGCCTTTAGGTTCTGGCCTTTTATGTGCATTGTGGAATTACTTTTACAGATGGACTTATGGTTCAGGATCATCCCCCACTGTCTGTTCAGAAAGACTTTAGTTCACATAAGCGAACCTTGTAGTCCTGTCAGTCATCCTATGCACACGTCAATTACATACCCATATAAGGCATGTATACTTTGTATTACAGAAGCACATATTTCCTGTCAAATCAGGCTGAATAGCACCTCTGTCATTGTCCCATCAGAAAGACCTATGGAGTAGTCATCCCATCTGACTGGAGCTGACAGTGACAGGGGGCTGCTGAGGGATGTCAACAAAAGCCTCCACTCTTTGTGTCGTTCCATTAGCAGTCCTTTTCATTTGTCTTGGTTGTCATTGACTCATCAGCGCGCTGCTTTGACTTCTTACTGTACTAACCTCACTACTTTGTAACTTTTTTTCTGTTTAGAGACTTGATACGCGAAACTATTGGCATTGTTTATTTATATATCTTTGGATTTATGCAGTTTCTGTTTGGAGTGATTACAATCAGGACTTGTAAGTGACAGCATGTTCATGTGGATCATTGACAGATGGGAAGATTACACCAGATTCATATTCCCAAGTTAAATATTTAGATTTTGGGCAAAATTTTATATTTCATGTAAGGCAGCACAATGTATTGCAACCATATCGCCATCCCCAATATCAGTGTTCGCAATATTCATATTGAAAAGGAGTTTTTGGAGTACAGTTGTTGTAGGATAATATATCTCAAGACGATCACACTGGACCCTGATGATGCTAACGGTCACAGCGTATAGGGATTATAGATGAGATAGAGAGGAAAGAAGGAAATAGGCATATCACAACTGATATTCACATTGCAAAATGTTCTAATATCGTGCACCCATAATTTAATGTGCTTTCATGTTTCTGCAGACTCTTTGGAGTCTGAAAATGTTTGCATACTTAGGTTGATAAAATGTCTCAGCTTTGATGATTGATCACTTTGTCCGAAGTGCCTGTGGTACACCCTTAAATGACAGGTTGCTATGCACTGACATTATTGAAGATTGAATATCAGAACTGGAAGAAAAGATAACACTAATACCTGGCATTTTAAGAGTTTAGAAGCTGCCAATATTGTGCTCAGTCTAATTTTCTTAAAATAAAACTATGAGTAATATTTTTTTATAATATTTAGTCCGTATTTACAGAAGAATGAGCAGAAATGTCAGTCTCTAGTCATTCAAAGCTGTTGGAAATGTGTTCTAAATGAACATGTAATTGCAATGAGAAATGGTTCTACAAAGAACCCTCGTACTCGTACTCGTCGTCTTCCGCATATCCGGAACCGGGTCGCAGGGGCAGCAGACTCAGCAGAGACACCCAGACGTCCCTCTCCCCAGACACCTCCTCCAGCTCCTCCGGGGAAGCCCAAGGCGTTCCCAGGCCAGCCGAGAGACATAGTCCCTCCAGCGTGTCCTGGACCGTCCCCTGGGCCTCCTCCCGGTGGGACGTGCCTGGAACACCTCCCGAGGAAGGCGTCCAGGAGGCATCCAGTATAGATGCCCGAGCCACCTCAACTGGCTCCTCTCGATGTGGAGGAGCAGCGGCTCTACTCCGAGCCCCTCTCAAATGGCCGAGCTCCTCACCCTATCTCTAAGGGAGTGCCCGGCCACCCTACGGAGGAAGCTCATTTCAGCCGCTTGTATCCGGGATCTCGTTCTTTCGGTCATGACCCAAAGTTCATGGCCATAGGTGAGGGTAGGAACGTAGACCAACCGGTAAATCAGGGGCTTCGCTTTTCGGCTCAGCTCTCTCTTCACCACAACGGACCGGCACAGCGCCCCCATTACTGCGGCAGCCGCACCGATCCGTCTGTCGATCTCCCGCTCCATTCTTCCCTCACTCGTGAACAAGACCCCGAGGTACTTGAACTCCTCCACTTGAGGCAGGAACTCCCCTCCAACCTGAAGAGGACAAGCCACCCTTTTCCGGTCGAGTACCATGGCCTCTGACTTGGAGGAGCTGATCTTCATCCCAGCCGCTTCACACTCGGCTGCAAACCGCCCCAGCGCATGCTGTAGGTCTTGGCTAGAGGGGACCAGCAGGACCATGTCATCTGCAAAAAGAATAGACGAAATCCACTGGTCCCCAAACCAGACCCCCTCCGGCCCTTGGCTGTGTCTAGAAATCCTGTCCATAAAAGTTATGAACAGGACCGGTGACAAAGGGCAGCCCTGCCGGAGTCCAACATGCACCGGGAACAGGTCCGACTTGGTGCCGGCAATGTGGACCAAACTCCTGCTCCGCTCGTACAGGGACCGGATGGCCCCTAATAAAGGGCCCCCGATTCCATACTCCTGGAGCACCCTCCACAAGGCATCACAAGGGACACAGTCGAATGCCTTCTCCCGGTCCACAAAACACATGTGGACCGGTTGGGCAAACTCCCATGAGCCCTCGAGTACCCTGTAGAGGGTATAGAGCTGGTCCAGTGTTCCACGGCCGGGACGAAAACCACACTGCTCCTCCTGAAGCCGAGGTTCGACTATCGGCCGGACTCTCCTCTCCAATACCCTGGCGTAGGCCTTACCAGGGAGGCTGAGGAGTGTGATCCCCCTGTAGTTGGAACACACCCTCCGGTCCCCCTTCTTATGAAGGGGAACTACCACCCCGGTCTGCCAGTCCAGAGGTACTGTCCCCGACCGCCATGCAATGTTGAAGAGGCGTGTCAACCATGACAGCCCCACAACATCCAGAGATTTGAGGTACTCAGGACGGATCTCATCCACCCCCGAAGCCTTGCCACCGCAGAGCTTTTTAACCACCTCGGTGACTTCAGCCTGGGTGATGAAAGAGTCCAACCCCGAGTCCCAAGCCTCTGTTTCCAGCAAGGAATGCGTGATGGCAGGATTGAGGAGATCCTCGAAGTCGAGGTCAGCAGCCTCCCACCCCCACTATAAACAGTGTTGGCGAAGCACTGCTTCCTCCTCCTGAGGCGCCGGACGGTTTGCCAGAATCGCTTCGAGGCCGACTGGTAGTCCTTCTCCATGGCCTCACCGAACTCCTCCCAGGCCCGAGTTTTTGCCTCTGCCACAGCTCGGGCCGCAGCACGCTTGGCCTCACGGTACCCGTCAGCCGCCTCAGGAGTCCCACAAGCCAACCACAGCCGATAGGACTCCTTCTTCAGCTTGACAGCATCCCTTACTGCCGGTGTCCACCACCGGGTTCTGGGATTGCCGCCCCGACAGGCACCGCAGACCTGACGGCCGCAGCTACGGGCAGCAGCATCAACAATAGATGCGGAGAACATGGTCCACTCGGACTCTATGTCTCCAACATCCCCCGGAATCTGGTCAAAGCTCTCCCGGAGGTGGGAGTTGAATACATCCATGGCCGAGGGCTCTGCCAGGCGTTCCCAGCAGACCCTCACTATGCGCTTGGGCCTGCCAAGTCTGTCCGGCTTTCTCCTCCTCCAGCGGATCCAACTCACCACCAGGTGGTGATCAGTGGACAGCTCAGCCCCTCTCTTCACCCGAGTGTCCAAAACATGCGGCCGAAGGTCTGATGATACGACAACAAAGTCGATCATTGACCTCCTGCCTAGGGTGTCCTGGTGCCAAGTGCACTGATGAACACCCTTATGCTTGAACATGGTTTTCATTATGGACAATCCGTGACTAGCACAGAAGTCCAATAACAAAACACCTCTCGGATTCAGATCGGGGAGGCCATTCCTCCAGATCACGCCTCTCCAGGTGTCACTGTCGTTTCCCACATGGTCGTTGAAGTCCCCCAGCAGAATAATGGAGTCCCCGGGAGGGGCACTATCCAGCACCCCCGACAGGGACACCAAGAAGGCCGGGTACTCCGCACTACCGCTCGGCCCGTAGGCCGAAACGACAGTCAGAGACCTATCCCCGACCCGAAGGCGCAGGGATGCGACCCTCTCATCCACCGGGGTAAACCCCAACACTAGACGGCTGAGCTGGGGGGCAACAAGCAAACCCACCCCAGCCCGCCGCCTCTCCCCGTGGGCCACTCCAGAGTAGAAGAGAGTCCAGCCCCTCTCAAGGAGATGGGTTCCAGAGCCCACGCTGTGCGTGGAGGCGAGCCCGACTATTTCTAGTCGATATCTCTCGACCTCCCGCACAAGCTCAGGCTCCTTCCCCCCCAGTGAGGTAACATTCCACGTCCCTAGAGCCAGCCTAAGCATCCGGGGATCGGGCCGCTGAGGTCTCCACCTTCGTCCGCCACCCAATCCTCTTTGCACCGGTCCCTCACGGTTCCCCCTGCAGGTGGTGGGCCCACTGGGGGATGGCCTCGCGTCTCTCGTTCGGGCTTGGCCCGGCCGGGTCCCGCGAGGAGCAACCCGGCCACCAGGCGCTCTCCGACGAGTCCCGACCCCAGGCCTGGCTCCAGGGTGGGACCCCGGCTCTGCCGTACCGGGCGACGTCACGTGCCTCGATTTAGTGGTCCTCATGAAGGATTCTTGAGAAGGGTTCTACAAAGAACCCTTCTCCATTGTTACCTACTCGTCTCTCTCAGGTCCACACTGTTTGGTTTGTTTTGCATGACAGTTGAGTACCGTCTAAATGTGGACAGGATCGTCAATAGCAAGGCATCCCCACAGTCCGAAAAAAGTAACTTGATGTGATTTGTAGTGGCACAAACACAACAGCCTTGACTGCTGCTCAGTCTATGGCTGTAGCTTGCATCCTATAGTGGTCTTATAAAATATAAGCCCAGCGTACAACCATTTAACTGTTGAAGATATTAGGTAGTTATAATACGTGTGCTGTGACTAGTGGCGCCGCCCTCTAACCAAACATTGATGGACAGTCTTCTGATGTTGCTTTTTCAGCACGACTCGGCATGGTTGGAACCGCATCCAACCAGGTTCTAAATATAGTAACAGTTCAATGTAGCCATTACCGATGGAAAAACCTAAAAGGTCAGTAGAGCCTTACCGAACTGCGCTGAGTAGGGACTAGTGGAAAAGGGCCAAATTTGGCTGCTTGTCATACTTCTGAGATTTCTTTTTTATAAAAATATGTTAAAATGCATGTCATTCTCTTTCCACTTTACCTTAATGTGCTCCTTTTTGTTGGTCAAATCACATAAACTCTCAATAAAACTCATTGACGTTTATGGTTCTAAAAGTTCTAAAATACTTTTTCAAGGCACTGTTTTTCTGTAGCCTTTAAAATGTCATATGTTTATGAAAAATGTTTTTAGCTTCTAGAAAACCAACGTGGACGTCTGCAAATTCTTTGTGATAAAACAAACTTTTGTTGCTTCAGTTTTACAGTACAGTAGGCCCAAATCAAAATGTCTATAAAAAGTGTGACTAATGAAAAAAAGTTGATGCTTGATACAGTAAATCCTAGAGAGAGATGTTATTTGGTATAAACTTATTATATAGTTAAGAGAAAACCTATTTCAATGTTGTTGTGTGTGCACTGATGCTTAGATCCCATAAAGGCTCGCAATTTAATCACATCCTCACTGCAGGCACTGGTAGAAAAGTTCGATTCGTATATTGTTATAGTACAACAGTAAATGTTTAAAGCCTGTGGGTAAGCTAAAATATTTTCACATAAAAACCTGAAGACAATGCAACAAAGTATGGATTTCTATCACAGATTTAATGACGCGCTGGTAAGGAAGCTGATTTAATTCTTCAGCTTCTTTTTCAAAGCAGTCTGAAGCGCTACTTGAACCCACACACTCCAGCTTACAGTGAATTGCAGATCTGTGTGGCTTTCTGCCGAGTAGGGTGAGGGTGGGTTAGCTACCACATAATTATGACAAACAGGTATGGCAAGCGTTAGTTTTTACTGTGCAGCAGGATCACTGAGACAAGTTAGGAGGCTGTGGCTGGACGGTGTAATTTCTTCCTGTCTCAAGTTTTATGATGATGAATCTCATCTGTTCACAGGATGCACAACAAGGGGCCTTTGGATTTACTTCTACTTTAAACTTTGATGTCATAACTGCCTGCTTGTATTCAGAATATTTTATTTTTTGAAATAATTAATAAAACTCAAAAATGGAAATCTTTGTCTATTTTTCTGGTTGGAAAGAAGCAGTTGAGCTTGTTCTCAATATATTCTTTTTCAATAATGCTCTGCTTAAAGTCACTTTTTGCAAGTTCAGCGGGAGTCATTTTGGGTAAATCTCATTGTTGAAGTGTTGCATTGAATGTTTGTAACTGCGTGTGAAATTGCACTCAGAGGGAGGCCTTTGTGTTAGAAGCAATACAAACCACTGGGATTTTCTTGGTCTCAAAGGCCTCTTTTTCCTAAATGTGATTCTTTCAAAACAAAGGAAGGATTTCATTTGTATGAACTTGAATGAAGGTGCATTTATTCTCCAGTTTCTAAACAAAATTTCCTCATGTTGCATCAAAGGTTTTTGTAATAAGATTTTTATTTAGAGCTTCTTCCTTAGAAGGTGGTTGTTAGTGTCATCATTTCCTTAGATACTGTATATACTACTTTTTAATATAGTTTTTGTAATAAAATGAGGAATATTTGTTGTCATTTAGTAATCTTACTATAACTACTGTATTTTTTTAAAAAGGTAACATTTTTTTTTTCTCTCTGCAGAATACAAGCCGCAGGTGTCGATAGCGACTGGCCTCGCAACATCTATGTTACCTTCCAGTTTTATCGCTTTCCACCTGTCACTTCACAGCAACTTAGGCTGCTGACCAGCGATAAGGTTCAGCACAAAGCTAACGAGGCACTTCCTTGTGTGTTAGCCACCATCAACAGAGACGGATCTGTTAATAGTGGTAAGGTTTCACGTCTACAAAACAAAAGAGTTTTCATGTTGAGATCGGGGGTTTTGACTTCATGGTTTCAGGCAAAATGTCTTTACATATTTTTTGCAACAGTGGTTCTTATGATGTACAACTAGTGGTTAAGATGTAGGGTACCTTGCTTAAGTGCTCATATCCTTTTAACTTTGCCACATGTTAGAAGTACAATTTATATTCAGCTGTAAGGCTTTTGGGGTATGTCTACCAGATTGCACATCTAAAGACTGAATTTTTTGCTTGTTCTTCTTTACAAAATTAATAACCTCTGTCAGATTGAGTGATTATGTCTTGCCACGGATTCTTGATTGGATTTTGATTAAAGCTTGGGAAAGTTTCTGCCGGGTTCCTTGGTCCTCATGATGCTGTTAGTTCACTAATGGTCTGAGGCCTTCACACAACAGCTGCATATATACTGAGATGGTGGAGTCTACTTATTATTATGGTGACTTCTGAAGGCAGTGGGTTGGTTTTTATGAACAGGTTTTTATCAAGGGCTATGGGACGGGTATCAAAGTATTAGAGGTTCTTTATTTGTAAAGAAGTTTCCTTATCCTTCCACGTCACAATAATGTACTACTTAGTAAAATATATTGAACTTTGTCATTTTAAGGAGGTAACATGTAAAAGGGTTCAAGGGATGTGAATAGTGTCTGCTCATGTCACCTTATCATCAGAAACATCCTGTCCTAACAGCAGTTTTACATTTAAATTAGGAAAAAACTGAATGTATTGTATTTGGGAACAGTACAGTAGCTGGCCTTCATTCTTCTTTAAGCTCTACTCTACTGTTAGAAATATCGATGGGGTCTTTGACTCAAATATCAGATTTCCAAACAAATTACCAATGTGGTTAGGATGAGATTCTTTAACTTACGGCTCCTAGCCAAAGCCAAACAGTTTTTAAACTGCAATGACCTTGAAAAGGTTGTCCACACTTTTTTAACTTCGCATCTGGACTACTTTTCTGTAGCAGCTCCTAGATTTTGGAATAAACTCCCAGCCGAATTAAGACTTATCTCTGACCTGGGCCTCTTCACGTCAAGTTCTAAGAAATATCTATTTAAGATGGCTTTTAATACCTAATAGTGTGACACTTTTAACATCTTTTTTTCTATTGTTTCTTATGTTTTTGTCTTTATTATAGCGGCTTTATTGTTTTATTTTATTTTACTCACTGTAATGCACTCTGGTTAACCGAGTGGTTATTGTAAAGGGCTATACAAATTAATTATTATTAAATTATTATTATCTCTTATCAAGTGAAAACCTTTTGAAATCCCTGACAATGGTTACAACAACATCGGATCACTTCCGGTTCCTAGGAACCATCATTTCTCGGGACCTGAGATGGTCCTCACACATAGACACTGTTGGTAAGAAGGACCAGCAGAGACTGTACTTCCTGCAGCAACAGAAGAAGTATAACCTTCCACAGGAGCTGCTGGTCTTTTTCTACACTGCCATAATTCAGTCTGTCTTGTGTTCGTCCGTCACTGTGTTGTTCTGCTCATCCACAAAACAGGATGGGTCCAGACTGCAATGAAGAATTAGGTCTATAGAGAGGATCATCTAGGCTGACTATCCCTCCATCCAGGACTTGTACAGGTCTAGGTCCAGGAAAGGGGCAGTTAACAGCTCAGCAGACCCCACACATCCTGGGCGCAAACTGTTTAGACATTCATCTTTGGGTTGGTGCTACAGAGCGCTATTTGCAAAAACCAGCCGCCACAGAGACAGTTTTTCCCCCAGGCTGTTTCTCTGATGAACACTTAAGAGTCAGAAAGCCCTGATGGACACTATGTACATTTGCACCAATTCAGCCCCTATTAAAAAATATATTTATTTCCCGTTTTATATTTCTAAAAAGGAAAAGTCCTCTCAGAGCAAAGTGGTACCAAAGCCAATTTTCTTGTTTGTGTGCACAAACCTGGCCAACAAAGCTGATTCTGATTCTAAAGCCCTGATAAAGCATATATCATATTGAGATTCTCTATATTATTCAGACTGTGATCACCGTGTCGTTTCTCCTTGTTACCATTGTACAATAATTTCCTGGAACTTTAAGCACCTTCCATGATGCTTTGAGGTGGTGTAATGCTCAAACACTTCTCCTTCAGCCAGCTGAGCGACATCTGATTGATGTTGAGTCTATTCATGCAGCAGCTAATGAAATGGAAGAGATGTTACATCTTCTGACAGAGTGTGATGTTGAGCACACTAATGACCCCCCCCCCCCACCTCACCCCACCTACCAATATGTCTCCATTCCCAAGACACACTCCACTCTAACTCTGTCAATATTTCTTTGTCCATTTATACTCTCCTGTTCATCTATAGACGGATGCTTGACTTCTAAACCTTTTCCTCTTTGTCTGATGAAAGAGGCTAAAAGGTTATGATTTAACAAGTTGTTTATTCACATCTTGTTTCCTCAGATATTACTATCTGATGTATTTGTCCTTAGCTCTTTTACTTGTTGAGCCACAAAAAATGTTACTTTTTATGTAAACGTGGCTAAGCCTAGCTAATAAACAAACTGTAGCCTATATACGTTTTTAAAAAAATGCTACAATAACAAAAGATTGGAATGTTCTTTGTAGAACTGGTGATTTTCAATATAAGAATTTGTAGCCAGTAATAAGGACCTGCTTTATTCTGTCTTCTTTTATCTCAAAGAGACATCATTTATCAAGTTATTGTTGAACTGTCTTCACATCACCACTGCACTTTTCTCAACCATGTAAAGGTTTTGAACGTGTCCATTACAAGTAAATGAATAAGGAAGAATTCACAAAGACACACTTAAAGAATATGATATACTCCTCTATGTTTGGTAATTTTACCTGACTGGTAGCCAGTGGGACGCCTGGGTAAAGCCCAGTCCATCTGGAGGCCGGAGCTTTGTATTCTGAAGTACTGGCTCCTGTAGGTGTCATTCGAAAAACTTTCAGAACTGCTTTAGATATCTAAAAACAACTTGATTTGAAGTTTTTTTAAACACATATCTGTGACCCTTTAGTTTAAAAAAACTTTGATAAGCTCTGGAATTCTGTCATTTCAGCCCTACATTATTGTATACTGTAATATTTTCAGAGTAGTTTATATAAAGGGCTCAAATTAGTGCTGCTCTACTTCACTCGATGATCAAGGATCATGATCTTGATCCTGCCATTTTACACTGCACATTGTCAGTATAATTGAAATTCTTCTCTAAGGCCTCTGTTATTGAGTTTTTAATTTTGCATCCTTCACACCTTGATGCAATGTCATTTGCTCTTGCTTCCAGGACTTTTTTTTCTGAGATCAGGTTTTGTTTTTTTTGCTAAGCCAATGAAAGTATAAAAACTTTTTTTGTCAACTACTGACAGCAAACACAGAAGTGGAATTGGTTGTCAGAACTAACAGCACTAAGAGTGTGATGTGTTGAGAATTGGAGGAAAATTGAATCAAGCTTTACTTATTTTAGTTCTGTATTTAAAAGCTACATTTATAAGCACATGTCAAACTGTACAAGTGCTGAAAAAGAGGGAACATGACAGATGGAATCTAACTTAAAAATTATTTCTAGAATGGGGTTGGTCAAACTTGGAGGAGCTTGTCTGACTGTGAAAAATACAAGGATTTTAAACAAGTCGGCAAGTTTCTGAGATGTCTGACTCATGGACGGACTCAAAGATTAGAGTTGAGGCATCAGCCACAGCATTCTGCATCAGTGGCCTTCTTGTCTTCAATATAGCCTCTACATTCTGGAGCATAAAGTGAACCTCTAATCTTGACCTGTCATATTTTTCTTAACACCTAAATGTTTTACTTGATGGAACAAATTTCATTAACAAAGTTAATACAAAACGCAGTTTTCATAAGATGATTTCATTTTTTTAAAGAAAGCTACTCAAATCATTCTGGCCCTGTGTGGAAAAGTAATGATCCCCCTTGTTATGTTATAAATAAACTATGATGAGCCACTTTTTCTGGAAACTTGAGTTTTGTTTTTAACAGCCTCACCCAGGCCTGAATACTTCCTGACCTCTAGAATCCAGAAACTACTTAAATAGAACCTGTCTGACAACATGAAGCAGACTGAAAGATCTCAAATGGCAAAACATGACACCCTAATCTAAGAAAATCCAATAACAGATAAGAAACGTCATTGACAACCTACAAAATTAATTCAAGAGCACATTGACACCTCAACCAGGTTACAAAGAACATTTTTTAAAGCAGTGCAGATAATGCTAGTGTTCATAATTCAACATCATAAAACAAAATTGGAAAATATTGGATCCAGAATCACTACTGAACCCAAAGGCTCTTCTAGCATTTGCCAAAAAAAACTTCTTGATGATTTTCAAAACATTTGGGAAAATATTTTGTAGAGTGTAACTTTCTGGGAGCTCTTCATCTCACATCTGGTGTGAACATAACAGTTAAACATGGTGGTGGTAGTGTGGTGGTTGGGAACTGACTTGCTTTCTCAGGACCTGTGTCACTTGCTGGGATTAATAGAACCATGAATTCTGCTTTGTACCAGAAAATCCCGAGGAGGTAGTCTGGCCATCAGTTTGTGTCCTTAAGCTTAAAACACAGGTGGGTTATGGAGCAAGTCACATATCCACAGCACACCGGCAAGACCTCCCCTGAATTTCCTCAAAAAAAAAACCCCAAAAAAAACAAGATTTTGAAGATTAATGACTTGATTTAAATCTGACTGAGATGCTGTGACGTGACTATAGACAGGCTGTTCACCCTTGGAAACCCTCCAGTGGATTGATGTATGCATTTTGTATTTAACTTGGTAAACTTTATGTGATTAACAAAAATTTGTTTGATGATCTGAAACATTTAAGTGTGACAAACTGTAATGCATTTGCTTGCCTCAGTCTCTGTTGTGTCCCACAGAGCTGTTTGAAGTCTGATGGGGCACGTTGTACAAATAAATAAGACGGATAGATCAAAAATATGCACCAGCGGCTGAGGAGTATCAACCCCATTAGGGTGTGTGTTGGGCCACGACAATATAAAGCTAGTTGATGTATTGTAAAAACATTGGCCAACCAGGGCACATAGTTACCTAGATAAATGCGTTTCAACATCCAATAGTTTAAATGGTTATTGTGTTGGATTAAAATAGAGGACTAAAACATCCCTTAAAACTAAAGACTCAGGGGTCAAAGATTGAGGTCCTCATCGCTCATAAGGTGCTTTTTATTTGTTCAGAAGAATAATTGCATGCAGTGTAGAAACACTTCATGCAAAGAAGATAATTTATTTTAAATATTAATTAAATTGCTTAAAACAGCTGTAAGTTAAATTATTTTGTTGCAGTAATATACCGTAAACTCTACCAAAACAGAGAGATATTGAAACTGTTATTTCTAAGACAGAAATATAAAGAATCCTTGGCATGTCCCACACCGCTATCTAGTGTTGTTTCTGATCTTTAGCACATGGTTTGTAGCTTTTTGAGTCTTTTTTCCCCCTTGCATGGGGATTCAGATTTAAACAAAGCCAGTTTGAGCTACAGACAATCTGCCAGCTGAAAACGCATTATTTAGAACCAGCTGGCCTTATGTGCATCAAATACCCTGAATGAAAATCCAGAATATTATTAGCCTTTTTCTAAGGATTCATAAAACAGTCAGATGTGTGTACATATTAATTTAGAAAGAACAAATGTAAACTCATCGACAAGAGAAAGTGTAAACCATACATTACAGGAATTAGCATTTTTTGTAATATACCATTCTATCTTGTGTTTCTAGTCGAGAAACAAGTTTTATGTTAAAGGGCAAATTACATATGTAATTTTGGACTAAGATAAGAATGCTGTAGATGATTGCTTCTGGCTTCTACATAAGCTTAAAACTGCCTCATCTTTTTAAAGTGGAAATGTGACAAATTTTTAGCTGCAAGTGGAATCGGGTTTCTGGTTTCTCTGAGAAGTTTGAACTTCCTTTTCATTTTTCCCGTTTAGCTATGTCACAACAGTTACTTAAAATGGATTTTTGCTTGTATAACTGAAAGCTTGATTTGTGCTTAAGTATTCACTCCACAAAGTCTATACTTTGTTGAACTCCTTCAGCAGCAATTACAGCTACAAGTCTCCAGTGTTATGCCTCTATAAATTTAGCACATCTTGCCTTAGGATTTTTGGATACTGATAAAAGCAGAACTGCTTCATATTTGTTATACTGAAGGGCTCTATTCAAGTGGAGCTAAATGGGCTTTGGCTAGATCATTTTTTTATATGCTTTCTCATAATCCTCTGGGATGTTCATGAGGGTTATTAACATACTGAATACTGCATCTCTGTTTTAATTTCTTCAGATTTAATAACTTCTATGGGGAACTACAAACATCGCTGCAATTTCTTCTCTTGCATGATATTAAAACGTATCACTATTTCTTGTCAAATTGAGGTGAATCTCACTTTTGAAGCCTATTAGTGACACCTTAAACAAATCTGTGATTTTCTGGGTTTTTAGAGTATTGTTACACTCTTGTCTTGTTCTGTTTAGTCCAGTATTATGCACAGTCTCACCTCATAAACTGAATGTATTGCTACACTCCCAAATAGCCTCACCATAATGCTGCCACCACGGCTCTTCAGTGTTAGATGATTAATTTTCCTGGTTGAGAAGATGCTTTGTGTTTAGTGCTTTCATTAAAATAACTCAGCACTCAGTTATTTTCTGATTAGATACATTCATCTTCATCTCCCATAGGTCTGAAATTCTGCTAGATACCTTTTGATGAACTTCAACAGTGCTTTCTTGTTATTTTTATGTATTGGTTTTTTGTTATTTGCTTAGAACTCTTTCAAAGATAAATGGTTTTGATTTATTTTTTACAATTAAAACTCTAAAAGCTTTGGCTGTTAACCCTAAATCCAATCAAATCAAATCAAATCAAATCCAGGGAACCAGTCTTCTTTAGAAGTCACATCATTACATGTACGTCTCAAAAACTTTAGAATATTGTGAAAAACTTCATTGTTTTTTGTCACTTATTTCAGAAAGTGAAACTCATATTTAAATTCTAGCCTTGTAATTTTGAATGTTATTAGTTACATATAATGAAAACCCAAAATCAGTGTCTAATAAAATTAGAATATTACGTAAAATTAACAAAAAAAGATATTTTAAACAGAAATGTCAGTTTTCTAGTATGTTCACTTCTAATACTCGGTTGGACCTCCTTTTGTCTGGATTACTGCATCAATGCAGCAGAAAGCACTTGTTAAAAGAAACTCTTACAAAGTCGCTAAACACAGGACAATCCTGGAAGAAAAGCTGTTAGAGGCTGCAAGAGACTGGAGACTGGGTTGGAGGTTCACCTTCCAGCAGGACAAAAATCCTGAACAGATCAAAGCACATTCATGTGGTACAATGGCCTAGTCAAAGTCCAGACCAAAATGCGGTTCAAAATCTGCAGCAAAACTTCAAAATGTACCTTTTTACACTCTTTCCATTCAATCTACTTCT
Source organism: Crenichthys baileyi (assembly GCA_036173005.1). Taxonomy (NCBI): domain Eukaryota; kingdom Metazoa; phylum Chordata; class Actinopteri; order Cyprinodontiformes; family Goodeidae; genus Crenichthys; species Crenichthys baileyi. The sequence goes on along the minus strand of JAHHUM010001600.1, from coordinate 13,186 downwards.
TTGTGTTGGTCTGTCACAACACAATCTAATAAACTACTTTTACATTTGTGGTTGTAATGTGTCAAAATGTAAAAAAGTTCAATGGGTATAAGTATGCTTGCAGGGCTCTGTAGAGAAAAACATAAGTCTTTGTTGTGAAGCTTTTCTAGTTCAGGTGATGCAGATTCCTTTAACTGACATGTTAATTTGCTGAAATAGAGGATGATTCTCTGAAGAGTTTATAAGAAGCTTTTTTGGGATTTTACATTTTGTATCCTAGTTGTTTTAAGTGCAGTTTGGAAATATTTAGTTTTTTTTATTAATAAAGTCCCAAAACATAATATTCCAAAGCAATAACATTTAAAAGGTTGACCTTTTGTAAAAGTGGTAAATACTTTTGCTTGCCACTATATATTTCTATGTTCAGCTTTGGTTAGCTTTATGCTTGGACTTGCATCAGTCTCAAGAACTCATACACACTCTGAATCCACACTACTTTCTTTGCCTGATGCCTTCGCCGTCTTGTTAGGCTCATTGATCCCAGCAGGATTTTCAACCAAGGTGAGCATGCTGTGCAAACACCAAACAGGCCATCCAGGTTAGGGGGACGTCTGCTGGGTGCCACTCCTTGTCGGCAGACCTTGCTGCACGCACGCAGCTCTTTACAACCCCTTGGGCCAGATCTGTCAGCTCTTCCTGGTTTCTTAGCAGAAACACACAGCACATTTTGTCTCTCTCTATCATGCTCTCCCTCTGCGATCTTATTCCTACTCGTTTACAGCGCACAAACCAAGAGCATGCTGGGAGAACTATTACTCCAAGTGGAGAGAGGTAGCAGGTGGTTTGGTGAAAGAAAGGTGCATTGAAGGAGAAAAGAAAGGAAATATTCTAGGTTCGGTTAAAGGAGAAAGAATTATATAATATTATTGTCCACCTTATGAAAAATGGATGATCCTCTAAGGAGCATTTTTTGTGTGAAAAACTTGGATATTATCACAGGATAACTGTAGTGTGTGGTTTGGTTATTGCTAGCTGTATTTAGCTATATCCTAATCCAGCTTGAGAATGACAATCTACATTCAGGAGTTGCTGTCTCAAAATGATTTCAAGGTGACAGAACTGTAAAAAAACTACAGTTTTTGTTATTTCAGCTAAGAGCTTCACTTTAAATGTGAATATGATTGCATGTTCACAAAGAACATAATATGATAGCATTTTTTCTGATACAATATAAAAATATACAGAGACTTTGACGTGTTATAATGTTTTTATTTTTCAAAATATGTTATCAATTTAGAATGACTATTGTTCACTATTAAATTTGGGTTGAAAATAAATACTATTTCCTGGAAGGCGTATTGAGCCATCTTTTATTATTTTGTAATACTAAACAATTGGTTTCAGTGTGCCGAACACTATTTTGGAAACCCTGCTGTCCGTCTTCCTGACGGGGTTGTTATTATTACTCCCCTCTGTAGGAGTGAAGACATTTCAAGGCTCACAGTTAAACTGTAACCCATTGATTGTGTTCTCTAACAAGGGAGAGATCGAACTGCAGAAACACAAGCAGTAGGGTCCTTGCAGAGAGCTCTCTTGAGGGATCTGGAGAGAAAAACTTTCTGTTCTTTAGTAATTTTGTTGTGGAGATACACAGCCTTCATGCCTCCTACCTTGAATACATACTCTATGCACTGTGAATGAATAAAAGAAACTCCTATGTATCTAGAAACTGGTAAAGAAGAGTAAATTATGTCAAATAGATTTTTTACAGACTGAACATCAAAAATAAAACAAACAAGGGAATTTTGCGTATGTATCACCCAACAAAGAAGCTGTATGTTGTTTCCTAATATGCCTTATTCGTCATGGTGTTACCTGGGATATGACTGTTGCACACAGACACCTTTGCTCTACTGATACTTATATTTTGAACATTATCTCATGTAACAAAAGTTTCAATCATGATAATTCTGTCTTTATCAAGATTCCTTTACTTTTCACATTATCATCACCATAAATAGAGGTGCACCAATCAGAGCTCTGTGATATTTTTTTTTTTTTTCAAACCTCCATTCATGACAGTTTTAATTGTGGTAAATTTCTTTTTAAGAATAAGGAGAAGATCTAATAACACAGTTCAAAGCATTTTTTCTGGCCTTCCTGCTGTGAGCGGTCATTAATTATTTATTTTAGGAGCAGGTGCAATTGCTGTAAAGAAGTTTTACTAATGTAAAACAAAGACAAAATGATTTAAAGTTCACCTTTTTAAGTCTTTTTACCATATTGTATTAGCTATTAGCTCAGTAAGCATTAGTACCTGTAAATTATGTGTGTGTTCATTAGAGCAGGTGTCTCCAAATCTAGTTCTTTAATTCATATTTAAACGCCTCACTGATACTGAATATAGATATCTTTGTGTCTTTTTCAGTCAGTAACGACTTCAGAATTGAAGTTGTCAAAGTAACCTGGTAGTGCCTATGTATGGTGCAGTCAGTCAAACAATCATCCGTTACCAGTCACCAGACAATTTGTCTGTGCATCTGCAATAAAACTTTTTGGGCCAAAATGAACGCAGTTACAATAAAATCTGTTGACAACACACGAAAAAACCTTGTATTTAATTTATATGAAACATGAGACGCTCAACAAGACTACCATGAGACATTTAAAAGTTTTCATTATTAGGTTACATTAGTGAAAAACTACTGTTCTGAGACAAGCAACCAAACTGAGAATATTTAATAAAAGTAAGCCAGTTCCTGGCTTAACAAGTGGCTTTAAGGAGTACCAACACGCACCAAAATGCATAGGTGTGATTGTAAGAGAAAAAGAACACAGATCGGAAAATATTCTTTTGAGTTTATGGGGCTTTTTGGTCTCTTTAAACGAACAGCCTTCTTACCAAAGCTCCTCATTACACCACTTTTATTCAGCCAGTGGCTCCACTGTGTTTCTATCCCCAGGGAGTAAAAGCAGTGTCGAGTTTTTGATACAGGGCTGGAGGGAGGCTGTGGGCAAGAATTTTGATAGTCTAGTTAGCTCATAGCCCCCCCCCCCTAAACCTTTGATACAGTCGTGCAAAACATTAACACACAGGCAGGTTTTGAGTTGCAGCACAATGCATGCTGTACAAACTCAACTGCTCACATGGGTTGCTTGTTTTTGCTTTTGTAGATTAATCAGACCATCTTAGGATTTTCTATATATTCACAGGCAGCATCTAGGCTTTTACTCTGAAGAGATTTAGTAAAAATAAAACATTCTCTAGTCTTTAGAACAGCTATCATTTTCAGTCTTGATGTTTTATCACTTTGTTACAGAGACAGGAACATTTCACTTTTGAGCAATGAAGAATATTCACTAGTCTTTGAAAGGTTCAATGGTAGATTTTTTGATTTAGCTGTTTTTTTATCCGACACCTTGTAAAATCGCTCTGTAAGGTGCTTGTATCATCTTGAATTGTCGTAACCTTCAGGGGCGACTGACTTTGTGAAATGGCCCCATGCTCTCAGGTTTCTGTTCTTTCAGTTATCAGGCCTGATGACTCTCAGTAGACAGCTACAGTGCCGGCTCAGAGGCATCAATAAGGTTGACACTTGAGTTGGCATTTAAATTTTTTTTCCTCAAATTTAACGTCACCTTTGTGGAAGGAAAAGGGTGATATAAATATTTGTGATCATGTGTCAAATATACCCCGTTAGAGGCAGACCTCGAGGTATACACATACAGTACGGATGCATACTAGGTAATAGATGAAATGAATATAAAGAATTGTGTAGATGTTTGTACCAAATAAGGGTGCACGATATTAGAAAGACATGAAATTGCAATATTATTTTCTAACATTATAATACAAAATTAGTAGCAAATCAAGCCAAATCATGAAAACGGTAACGGCACCCCTCTCTTTAGGCTTTAGCATTTTCATCACTCAGATCGGTATCAGTGGCAGGCACAAAACACATTGTCCATCCAGCTGACTAAATATGTTACTGTCATGTAGAATTCGAATGCATAGATGTTTTCTGAAGTGTCCTGTCTTCTTGTTCTACAAGGTTCTCCAGGTCTGCAGGTACAGTTCAGAGTTGATGACGGTTTCTTGAGGACAGGAGAGAAGCGCTGGTTCCTCCGCTACCTGGCCCTCCACAACATGCACATCGACATCTGGGACAGTGACTCATTGCTCCTCATCGGTTCTACAGCCATCAAGCTCAAGGTGAATGACTGAGGGTTATTTGTCAGACTGACATACTCATTAGAGATACATTGATCATAATTTCATGGTTTATTTCCAGTATCAGATAGCCTGATTGATTTAGTTATTTTCAAGCTGTAATATGGATGTATTCTTTCTTTTAGAGGATATGGGAACAGGGCTGAAATTATTTTTTCCAGGGTGATGTCACAACATAGAAGTCTTTGTAAAAGTCTTTCTAAAACAGACAAAATGAGTTACAGTTTATTTTTTAACCATTTAGCATCTTATATTAGCAATTAGTGTGATAGGTATGCTGGCATCGCTAAAACATTAGTTTTAGTCTCTGTTATGTACACTGCTCAAACAAATAAAGGGAACACTCAAATAACACATCTTAGATCTGAATGAATGAAATATTCTTATTGAATACTTTGTTCTGTACAGAGTTGAATGTGCTGACAACAAAATCGCACAAAAATCATCAATGGAAATCAAATTTATTAACCAATGGAGGCCTGGATTTGGAGTCACACACAAAATTAAAGTGGAAAAACACACTACAGGCTGATCCAACTTTGATGTAATGTCCTTAAAACAAGTCAAAATGAGGCTCAGTATTGTGTGTGGCCTCCACGTGCCTTTATGACATCCCTACAACGCCTGGACATGCTCCTGATGAGACGGCAGATGGTCTCCTGGGGATCTCCTCCCAGACCTGGACTAAAGCATCCACCAACTCCTGGACACTCTGTGGTGCAACATGACGTTGGTGGATGGAGCGAGACATGATGTCCCAGATGTGCTCAATCGGATTCAGGTCTGGGGAACGGGCGGGCCAGTCCATAGCTTCAATGTCTTCATCTTGCAGGAACTGCTGACACACTCCAGCCACATGAGGTCTAGCATTGTCCTGCATTAGGAGGAACCCAGGGCCAACCACACCAGCATATGGTCTCACAAGGGGTCTGAGGATCTCATCTCGGTACCTAATGGCAGTCATGCTACCTCTGGCCGTGCGGCCCTCCAAAGAAATGCCACCCCACACCATTACTGACCCACTGCCAAACCGGTCATGCTGAAGGATGTTGCAGGCAGCAGATCGCTCTCCAAGGTGTCTCCAGACTCTGTCACGACTGTCACATGTGCTCAGTGTGAACCTGCTTTCATCTGTGAAGAGCACAGGGCGCCAGTGGCAAATTTGCCAATCCTGGTGCTCTCTGGCAAATGCCAAGCGTCCTGCACGGTGTTGGGCTGTGAGCAGAACCCCCATTTGTGGACGTTGGACCCTCATACCATCCTCAAGGAGTCTGTTTCTAAGCGTTTGTGCAGACACATGCACATTTGTGGCCTGCTGGAGGTCATTTTGCAGGGCTCTGGATGTGCTCCTCCTGTTCCTCCTTGCACTAAGGGTAGGTAGCGGTCCTGCTGCTGGGTTGCTGCTGTCCTCCTACGGCCTCCTCCACGTCTCCTGGTGTACTGGCCTGTCTCCTGGTAGCGCCTCCAGGCTCTGGACACTACGCTGACAGACACAGCAAACCTTCTTGCCACAGCTCGCATTGATGTGCCATCCTGGATGAGCTGCCCTACCTGAGCCACTTGTGTGGGTTGTAGAGTCCGTCTCATGCTACCACGAGTGTGAAAGCACCACCAACATTCAAAAGTGACCAAAACATCAGCCAGAAAGCATAGGTACTGAGAAGTGGTCTGTGGTCCCCACCTGCAGAACCACTCCTTTATTGAGTGTGTCTTGCTAAAAAGATTTCCCCCTGATGTCTTTTCCATTTGAACAACAACATGTGAAACTGATTGTCAATCAGTGTTGCTTCCTAAGTGGACAGTTTGATTTCACAAAAGTTTGATTTACTTGGAGTTATATTGTGTTGTTTAGGTGTTTATTTTTTTGAGCAGTGTATTTCCTAGACTATGTAGATCATAACTTTAACTCTTAGATTTCCAAAACACTGTTTCCATTTTTTTATCCAACATGCTCCAAAACTGAACTAAAAGCTAAAAAGAATAAAAAAGAATTATGTTTGCTGTAACCCACTGAGCCTTCCTGTTATCTTCTTTAAGTGTTCTTTCTCACTCTCCTAGAGCCTAAATGAACTCCAGACGTGTTCAGGCCTGTTCTGGAAATGACATTTTCCTTAAAATGCCTCCTACTTCAGTTTTAAGTACTTAACTGATACCTGAAATTGTTCACTCTAAGTTAGACCAGAAAGTCAGATCTTTCATAAAATAAAAAATCAGCAAAAAATTTATTTTGACTTTTTATTTTATGACCAGCTGGTCAATGGCCATCACCTATTAAGCTATATTCCTAATACCTATGTTTGAAAATTGCAATTTATAATTGTTGTCATGGTTATTAGTGCAAACTTGAAAATGTTTACAAGCAGCGTTCTGATTGAATTTGTATGGTTGAATGATGCCATACCTGGATTGCTAGAAAGTTCATCATCTGTCATGCATTTACTAATTGTTGTGTGGAAAGAGCTAAACAGAAAAAATACATTTCATGTTAACTGGTATGCCTAGATTATTCTGACATGTAATACAATCAAAATGTATTCTTTGTTTACAAGTGCTGCTCCGGTCCCCTGTATTAATGGATTAGATTAACACATGTCTTTTTTTGGCCTTTTATACCATTAATAAGAGGATTAGACACATTAGGCTTTCTAAGTTTTCTTTAACTTTGCAGTTATTGATCAGACAGATAGACTCTTGTTGACCTCAGTCTGTTATTAAGTTGTTCAGGCTGAAATATGTCAAATTCCTCATTACACAGATTTAATGGAGTAGTTCAGAAGTAAGTGGAGCTGTTTGACCCCAGCTTCATTTATCCTGCTCCATTATCCATGTTTAAATTTCTTTCTTTGTTTTGTTTTTCTTTGTTTCTTTGTTTTGTTTTTTTTTGTTTCTTTGTTTGCTTTTTTCTTTGTTTGTCTTTCTTTCTTACGTCTGCTACTTTGGTTCCTGTTTTTTCACATTTTCCCTCCCCAGTACATGCTGCGTCAGGGAAAATCCGCCGTCCAGGCTCTTCATGAATTGAAGGTCCTGACCACAGATTATGTGGGAGAGGACACCTTACTGACTGACACAGATCCTGGTCGACGCTCAGCATCCAGCCCAATGACAGTTTGCAATGTTGTTAAAGGCCGGCTCCACATACGAACGGGAAACACAGGCAAGTACCAGAAGACTTTACTTCCCAGTTATTGCACAGATTGTTGGTAAAATCATTGCCAACTTTTGTCAACATTTAATAAAACTGTTTTATTATCCTATCAGTGGTGGTGTTCAAAGTAATATGTTTTATTAAGCTAAAAATGCATAAAATGGAATGTGATTTTTTTTAATCTGCTAATCATTAAACTAAAAATGACAATTTTAATAAAAATAAAAAAGTAGTCAGATTTTTGTAGGAAAGCGATGTGTAAATAATTTTTGATGTTAAACATAAAAAGAGTTTCGCAAGTTTTCCTTGTTCATAGAAAGGCATCCAATTAGCAAATGTTTGGGGTGTTGACTTTCTTTTTTCTTGGCCTAGAAAACAATTTTGTCTACTTTTAGCAACAACGGCAGCAGGGCACTCTTTCTTTGAAAACACTTGCTACTTTAACGAGGTTTACTAAACTAATTTAAAGAGTAATTGGGTTTAGGAAAATGTGCTTTTGAGTAAATGTTGCTAATATGTGTGTTCCTGTTCACTATGAAATTAAAAAGAAACAAAAAGTGTTGTTAAAAAGATGCAAATACTTTGTGTGGTACCCAGCATTTACTGTTGTAAAATTTGAAGTTGTTAGTAAACAAAGTCTTCATCTGTATCAACTGCTTGTGCTGGTGGGACAAATTAATATCGTTCTCAAATTGCCGTCGCAGGCCACACAAAATCAGTCCAGGGGCCGTGTGTGTCATGTGTCCAGACTTGGTATTAACATGTTCCCTGGCTGATTCAGATGTATATCGCCAAGCCAAACAACGGCCATTCACATCTGGAATTAAATCCCTTGCTGAGCCGTCATAACAGTTATCTGCTTTACATAATAAACATAATGTCAAGTCTGAGAGTAGGCTCTCAGCTGAGCAATTAATAGGACACTGAAGATTTCCACCAATAAAGCACATAACACCACACAGTACAGCGACACTGCTTGTTGTCAGTTACTCCACATATCTTTTTTTAGCCTACACACAAAGTGCTGGGTAAAGGTGACTGGACGTTCCACATAAAGAGAAATGATGTGCTTTGCACAGATCATTTTACAGTGTGGTGACTGCAGTTGGTGCATTCAGCCCCCAGAAACTGCTAAAAAATATACTATGTCCCACAGAAAATATATCCCTCATGCATACAGCATCCTGATTAGCATTGATCAATAAAATCCAACGTTGTGACAGAGAGGTTAATAAAGTCCAACCAGAAGATTCATAAAATGTGTACCTAAAAAAATCTTTATAGTATTCCAGATAGCTGTGTAGCAATGCTGAGTTTGCTAACCCTATTTAGAAAAAGTAAAAAAAAAAAAGGAGGATCACCACATGTCAAGGTAGGGTCATTTGGTGGCTTCCTGGACAGATTGCATTCATAGTGCTAAACTACTGAAGATACAAGTGTCCCAGATCACTTAACAAGATAGTCTGAGTAAATGTTTTGAGTGTGTTCACACCTGTATTTAATGGTGTCTGGAAACGATCGGATCACTTGGGATGCATGTGGTTCAGACTGTTATGAAGTGAACTGATGAGTCAGAGTAGATGGTATAGGCCTGCTTTGACTGCAAAGTGTTTTTGAAGTTGCCTCCACAGACCTAAATGGATTTACTGATCCTGTGACGTCATACATCAGTTTGTATGAGGACATGTGTTTGCAGACCAAGACCTTTTGCACATACAACAATAAACCATGGTTTCATCACATCTGAGGAAGCTGCGTCAGACAAAAGAAGAGCCTTACAGGAGTAGAGACTGGCTGATGACCTCAACAGCTTCTTCTATAGGTTTAAAAACCAGACATTCACACCTCCCTCCCACACAAAAGGAATCTCTGCACCCCTTACCAACAACTGTACAACCCCCTACCATCTGACCTCCTGCCTGCACTAAAGATCACTGAGAAAGATGTAAATAGGGTCTTTCAGCAATTAGAAAAGGAAAGAAACTCTAAGACCTGGTGGTATGTCCACCCTTCTGCCAGAAGGTCTGCCCTGACCAACTGACCCCCATCTTCACCAAGATCTTCATCAAGTGTTTGGAGCTGTGTGTGATTCCCTCTTGCTTAAAATACTCCATAATCATTTTGGTTTCCAAGAAACTCACCATGGACCCCCTGCAGTTTGCTTACTGAGCAATCAGGTTGACAGATAATGCAGTCAATCTGGGACTACGCTTAATCCTTCACTACCTCAATCACCCAGAGACGTAATTCAGGATCCTGTTTGTGGACTTCAGCTCGGTCTTCAACACCATCAACCAAGATATTCTCCACCAGAAGCTCACCAAGCTCACAGTACCACCTGTCAGTGGATCACCTACTCTCTGACTGACTGGCGGCAGCAGGTGAAACTGGGGAGTATCTTCTCCCACACAAGAACCATCGGCACTGGCGCCCCCCAGGGATGTGTCCTTGCCCCACTCCTCTTCCCCCTCTACATAAATGACTGCACTTCAGCAGCCCAGTCTGTGAAACTCCTGAGGTTAGCAGATGACACCACTGTTATTGGTCTGACCCAAGACAGTGACGAGTCCGCATAGAGACAGGAGGTGGATCGACTGATCCACTGGTGCAGTCAGAACCACATGTGGTTTAATCTGCTCAAGGCTGTGGAGAATCACTGTGGAATTCCGGAGAACTCTCCCCACACTGCCTCCCATTACCTTCCTCAACAACACTGTGTCGACTGTGGACCACTTCCGGTTCCTAGGTACCACCTTTCTCAGGAACCTGACGTGGACCCCTGGTCCACTGTGTGGAAGAAGGCCCAGCAGATACTGTACTTACTGCAGAATCTCAAGAAGTACAACCTTTTACAAGAGTTGCTGGTAATCTTCTACACTGCCATAATTCAGTCTGTCCTCTGTTTGTCCATCACTGTGTGGTTTGGCTCATCCACAAAACAGACCAGGTCCAGACTGCAACAAACAATTTGGTCTGCAGAGAGGACCTCCCCCCTAATTAGAACTTGTACAAGTTTAGGGTCAGGAAAAAGGCAGGTAACATTTTTGCCGATCCCACACATCCTGGTCACATGTTGTTTAGACTTTACAAAAACAAGCCGTCATAGAGACAGTTACTTCCCCCAGGCCGTCTCTCTGTTGATCACAATAAACACCTTACAGCCTGAAGTTGACTACACTGCAAAAAACCTGGCTTTCTTTTTTGTTTAGATTCAAAAAAAGAAAAAAAATTGGCTGTACATAAACATGCATGTACATACAGCTTTTTTATTACCTCTAAAGTTTATATATTTATAGTTAATGTTGGTAAGCTTTGAGCGCTAGAAACCAGAGTCAAATTCCTTGTGGACCCAAACGTAGCCAATAAAGATGACTCTGACTCTGATGTTGGTGCCAGGGTCTAGATAAAATCCAAAGAAGTGGCATCATGATTCCTAAGTCTCTCTACATCTTCTTTAAATGTATTTTATCTTTCAACATATTTGTTTCTTCCTTTCAAATATTTTTTATTCAATCACTGCCCACACTGCACTTTCATCACTATATATGTGTGAAAGTAAGTTATTTTTGAATTTCTTTACTCACATCCAGCCCTTTTGATGAAGGTTATAACAAAGAATGCTTTATGGCAAAGAAAGTCATCTGATCTGCCAGGCAGATGTTTCATTTTGTATTTCCCTAACACTTATGCTTAAAGGAGACGAAACCTTGTTCTGCCTCGGTGAAACACAAGAATGTTGAGAAACATGGGAAAGAAGTAATTGTGTTTGGTGTCTTTTTCCATCCAAAATATGTGTGCGTGTTTATTATTCAGGATATACTGGTCAGTTAGAGCTTGGGATTATCAATTAATGCTATTGGTGCTCTTTATTGAGGTGTTTAGTTTTGAAGTGACTCCAAGTAATCTCCAGGACTGAAAAGACAGAGGTGTAGAAACTTGTAAAGCAAACAGTGTCAAAGAAAAAATATCTTGCTGCGATAGTTCTCCTCTGTCTGACAACTGAACACCTTTCCTCTTCCTTTGCAATCATTCAGTTTGGGCCTGGCACGCCCCTGCAGCGAAATGGCAGCTGACAATAGCTTCCTTGCCATTAATCAACCACTGAAACGATATTCTCTCACATAAACAAGGCGTCCTTTTCCAGGCTGAAGAAACTCTTAACACTGGCATTGTTGGGGCTAAATATGCCAGCCAGTTCTCATTGTCCTTATCACTCAAAGCAGGCTGAGAGCGGGTCGGGTTATTGGGTGGGACAGAGGGGGGAGGGTTGTGCCTGGCATGTAAATTCACATCAAGGCTTAGATATCCATCAGGGCGCCCTGGCCGACAGAATCAATTTTGTGAGGGTAGCTCTAGCGAGCGCTTTTATTTGTTTTTGCTTCAATCTGTCGCTGCCTTTCTCGCATATTCACATCTGTCTTCACTCTTCATCAGTATCTTTCTGTTTTCTCCTGTTTGTTAAGTTTCTTCTTCCCCTTCCTTCAGACTTTCTCTCATCTCACTAGTTTATCCAGCTGTTCTCTTAATTTCTCAGTTTCTATCATCGAACCATAATGAATCAGCACACTTATTGAAATGTAAAGCTCAGATTTGATTTAAACGATGTTCATCAAATCATTCACAGATCCCAAAAAGACTTAGACACATGCATATATAAAGATATTAACAATGCCTTGCATACTCCTATTCTTAAACATTTCCATGTTTATTAATGAGATTTTGCCACCTAAAAAAAAGTAGTTTCATTGTGAAGTGGCAGGGATTGGGCACATATTTTTAGCTTTTTTTGTAAATATAAGTCTGAGAATTGTGGTTAACATGCGTATTCATCTTCCTATACTCTGATAAGTCCATTGCAACCTATTGCGTTCTGACATCAACTAATGTGTCTGTAGAGTATAATGCAACTGCAAACCTACAAAGACATGTCTATTTATCTACACTGTCAGGCAAAGCAAGAAGACCATTAAACTAAGAAGCAGTCAAGAGTCCTATGGTCTCTCTGGAGGGGCTGCATAGATCCACAACTCAGGTAATTCTGTTGACAGGACAACTATTATTTATGCATTTCACAAATCAGGCCCATGAGCCGTTGTTGAAAAAAAGTCATTAGATGTCCCATTTGCAGTTTGCTGCAAGCCATGTAGGGGACACCGCAGGCATGTGGAAAAAGATGCTCTGGTCAGAGGAGATCAAAAAATATTTTTTTATCCAATATTCAGAATAGTTGCACTGTACATCACCCTGAATACACCATCCCAACCGATAAACATGGTAGTGTCAGCATCATGCTGAGGGGATGCCTAATATTAGCACACATAGAGAAGCTTATTAATGGGAAGATGGAGGGAGCTAAATACATAGCAACCTTGGCAAAATTTACCTTTTAGCTACAAGGAATTGAAACTGAGAGAGAGGTTCACGTTCCAACAGGACAATGACCCTAAAGATCCAGCCAGAGCTGCAATGGAATGGTTTAGATCAAAGTATATTCATGCATTACAATGGCCCAGTTAAAGTCCAGACCTAAATCCAAATATTTATTTGGGACAAGGCTTCAAAACTGATATCCATACATGCTCTCCATCAAATTTGACTTAGCTTGTGCAAAGCTGATAAAGACATTGTCCGAAAGAGGTTTGATTTCTATTTATTTAAAAACTTAACCACTTCACAATAATGTACTACTTTTTTGGTCTATCACATAAAGCCTGATTGAATATTACATATATTAAATTTTTTGTTAAGTCAACAAAATGGGGAAACGTTCAAAGAATATTAAGTCTTTTGGAAAGCATTATAAACACAAGGCATCAACAGATTTTGTT